>MDKI01109017.1:0-15642 GCA_005239505.1 Nicotiana paniculata | reverse complement strand
GCTCCGAGGTGTGGGCCCGGGGGTCGACTTTTTGGTCTATTTTTAGATTTTGATAAAGATTCAGTCTTTATGATCCAGAATAGTTTCTTATGAGTTTTATTTGAGCCGTCCGGAGGTACTTATACCCTAGAAGTTCATTTTAGAGTATCGGTTTGTCTTCTTTGAGGTAAGCATCTTGCCTAACCTTGTGTGGTGAAACTACCCTTTAGGATTTGAGTCTTCTATGCTAATTGTAGTCCGTGTACGCGAGGTGACGAGTACGTGCTCGGACTTACTTGTGAAAATTGGCCTTTTAGGGTTCCTAGGTCCTTGTATTCACTGAATATGCAATTGTTCTTGTTATGATTACGCTCCTTAATTACTAGTTACACCTCGACACAAAAAATAATTTGTTTGTTTAAAGTGTTTACATTAATATCTTTGTCATCTTTTTTCTTGTGAATAGAATAAGACGAATAAGGAGATGGGATAGACGAACTGTTGTTGTGAATAGAAATACTTGATTTACTATGTTTTAACCAAATTGCACGAAAGATATAGGTTGTGATATTATAAAATTCAAATTAAAGTTCGCATTTAATTGAATAATAAATAGAAACTTTCAATTTGGTCTAAATTGTGTTTTGAGTTGAGGAAAATGGTGGTTTTTGAAGAAAATTTTCAAAATGAAAAATCATGATTTGAGGGACGAAATGGTATTTGAATTTGATAATTTTAGTGTGTTTGAACACGTATCGGAATGGGTGTTCGAGTTTTTCGAAAATTGTCGAGCTCCGAGGTGTGGGCCCGGGGGTCGACTTTTTGGTCTATTTTTAGATTTTGATAAAGATTCAATCTTTATGATCCAGAATAGTTTCTTATGAGTTTTATTTGAGCCGTCCGGAGGTACTTATACCCTAGAAGTTTATTTTAGAGTATCGGTTTGTCTTCTTTGAGGTAAGCATCTTGCCTAACCTTGTGTGGTGAAACTACCCTTTAGGATTTGAGTCTTCTATGCTAATTGTAGTCCGTGTACGCGAGGTGACGAGTACGTGCTCGGACTTACTTGTGAAAATTGGCCTTTTAGGGTTCCTAGGTCCTTGTATTCACTGAATATGCAATTGTTCTTGTTATGATTACGCTCCTTAATTACTAGTTACACCTCGACACAAAAAATAATTTGTTTGTTTAAAGTGTTTACATTAATATCTTTATCATCTTTTTTCTTGTGAATAGAATAAGACGAATAAGGAGATGGGATAGACGAACTGTTGTTGTGAATAGAAATACTTGATTTACTATGTTTTAACCAAATTGCACGAAAGATATAGGTTGTGATATTATAAAATTCAAATTAAAGTTCGCATTTAATTGAATAATAAATAGAAACTTTCAATTTGGTCTAAATTGTGTTTTGAGTTGAGGAAAATGGTGGTTTTTGAAGAAAATTTTCAAAATGAAAAATCATGATTTGAGGGACGAAATGGTATTTGAATTTGATAATTTTAGTGTGTTTGAACACGTATCGGAATGGGTGTTCGAGTTTTTCGAAAATTGTCGAGCTCCGAGGTGTGGGCCCGGGGGTCGACTTTTTGGTCTATTTTTAGATTTTGATAAAGATTCAATCTTTATGATCCAGAATAGTTTCTTATGAGTTTTATTTGAGCCGTCCGGAGGTACTTATACCCTAGAAGTTTATTTTAGAGTATCGGTTTGTCTTCTTTGAGGTAAGCATCTTGCCTAACCTTGTGTGGTGAAACTACCCTTTAGGATTTGAGTCTTCTATGCTAATTGTAGTCCGTGTACGCGAGGTGACGAGTACGTGCTCGGACTTACTTGTGAAAATTGGCCTTTTAGGGTTCCTAGGTTCTTGTATTCACTGAATATGCAATTGTTCTTGTTATGATTACGCTCCTTAATTTCTAGTTACACCTCGACCTACTTAATTAGAATCAAATTCATGATCTTGTAACAACCAGACCAGTTGTTTTGAGCTCTAGCGCGTCGTTCAGTGGTTTGAGGCCGTGAGCAGCTTCATTTCAGGTATTATGACTTGCAGGTATGGTCGGAATTGAATTTCGGGAAGTTTAGAGTTGGTTTGGAAAGAAAATTCTCATTTCAGAAGCCTTAAGTTGGAGAAATTGACTAAGATCGGAATCTTGAGTAAACGGCCTCTGAATCAGGATTTGAAAGTTCCAGCAGGTTCGTATGATGATTTCAGACTTGGGCGTATGTCTGGATCAGGTTTAGGATAACTCGGGAGCGTTTCGACGTATATTATGGAAGATAGCATTGTAAAAGAATTTCATAAATTTGGGCTGTAAGGAATTTCAGAGTTATTGATGTCCCTTTGGGATTCCGAGCCTGGGAATAGCTTCGTATGGTGATTCTGGAGTTGGGAGCGCGATTGGAAGTGAATTTGGATGCCCGTAGGTCATTTTGAAGTCATTTGGCTAAAGATAGAAATTTGAAGATTTTTTAGAAATCTGACCGGAAGTGGAAATTTTGATATCAAGGTCGGAATGCGATTCCGGAAGTTGGAACAGGTCCGTAATGTCGAATATGACTTGTGTGCAAAATTTGAGGTCAATCAGACGTGAATTGAAATGTTTCGGCATCGGATGTGGAAGTTTGAAATTTCAAAGCTCATAAAGTTTGAGTTTGAGTGCGATTCATGATTTTAGCGTTGTTTAATGTGGTTTGAGGCCTCGAGCAAATCCGTAGGATGTTATGGGACTGAGTCATGTGATTTGGACGGGGTACCGGGGGCCTCGGGTGTGTTTCAGAGCAATTTCGGACCATTTGTCTCTACCTTGCTAATGTTGTCTTCTGGTGTATCTCGTGTGCTATGCGA
The DNA here is from genome assembly GCA_005239505.1 of Nicotiana paniculata. NCBI lineage: Eukaryota > Viridiplantae > Streptophyta > Magnoliopsida > Solanales > Solanaceae > Nicotiana > Nicotiana paniculata. Next base: position 12,809 of record MDKI01109017.1, on the reverse strand, counting down.
TCGCGGTCCCTTGTGTGCGATCGCATAGAAGGAAATTTGAGGGCTGCTGGTTTGGCTTGTGCGTTCGCGGAGAAGGGAGTGCGAACGAGGTGGCTTGGGTTGTGATCTCTACGCGAACGCGGGGTCAGGTGTGCGAACACGTAGAGGAAAGGGGAGCTGGGGGCCCTTTGGCCTATGCGAAGGTGGGGATGGGACCGCGAACATGGAATCTTGTCTCGGGGATGCTATGCGAACGCATTCGCGGGTATGCGAACGCAGAGAGTAAATTGGGGCCTTGGCAGATTAATTTATATGCGAAATGTTGGCCATTTCCTTCATTTGTTTCATGGATGTAGGCGATTTTGAGGAGCTTAAAGAGGGGGTTTCCATCAAGCATCACTAGGTAAGTAATTTCTTCATGTCTTTACAGTTAAATACGAGTATGTGCATGGAATTAGACATGGGAATTGGTAGGAAATTGGGAAATCTTAAAGAAACCTAGAATTTGGTAATTGGGATTTTTAGCCACGAATTTGAGCATGGAATTTAGAGTAAATTGTATATTTTAACTAGTAAAGCTATGCGTAGAATTAATCTTCGAGAAATTTCAGATTCCGGGCACGTGGGCCCGAGGGCATTTTGGTCATTTCACTGAGCGGAGTTGGGAAAATATATAATTTGGAATTGTTGCAAATATTAGAGTATATTTTCATTGGTTTGTCGTTGTTTGGATAGTTTCGGAGCGTTGTGCAACGATTTGAGTCATCAGAAGGGCTTGGAGGCCGGTTATGGAATTCCGGAGCGAGGTAAGTCTCCTTTCTAACTTTGTGAGGGGGAATTGTCCCCCTAGATGAACTAATTAAGCATGTGTTACTATCTGCGGGGGCTACGTACACACGAGGTGATGGGAGTCCGTGCGTAGCTACTATTATGCCATGTCCGGGTAGCCTAAGACCCACTAGCATGCCTTACTTGTTGTACCTGTGATCTTGTCTGTAACATTAGACTACTAACATAATCGGAACTCTAATTGAATGACTAAGGAAGATTAGAGTTTATTTTCTTAATCATCTAAAGATAAAATTGATTTCCTTCGCGGGAAATTGTATTTCCGGATAAGGTTATATTATTAAACAGTATAACAACTTGGCAAATGAATTTCGAGAAAGGATTTAAATACTATTTTGTTGTTTTAAAAAGAGAAATCTATCATTTACTTAAGTATTTGTTTTTTCGACGTATTCGGGGTGGATTGTTGATTTTGCATGTCTGCATGTGACCGCTTCGCAATTTACATTCCACGAGCGGAGTGTTATTTCCCCCACTCTCATGGGAGCGGGCCGTACGCCACGTCGGATTGAAAGATGCACTTATGGTATGGGCCGCTCGATCCTCGCCAGTGCACATATATGGTTATTTTCTTGAAATATGCACTTATGGTTCGGGCCGTTCGACCCTCACCAGTGCATAGACACGATTATTTTATTTGAAAGGTGCACTTATGGTACTGTCCGTTCGATCCTCGGCAGTGCACAGAGATGATTATTATGATGGCTCAAGCCGGTTGTCCTTATCCCGTATGCGCATGCTAAATATTTAAATGTTTTTCATGGATTTTTGGAGTGATAACATATTTGGGGGAAAATAAATAAGTAATTTTTTAATTAAGACATTTGGGGGAAAATGAGGAAGCAGTAACTGTTTATTTACTTCCAGTATTTACTTGGATTTCAGTGCCTTATATATTTGCTGCTTTACTACCTTTACATGCCTACCGTGTTCATCATATGCTATTAAGTTAAGTTGTTGGACCTTAGTAATTGTCTAATTCGACCTCTCGTCACTACCTCTCTGAGGTTAGGCGGGCGATTTACTGAGTACACGTTGTTTTTGTACTCATGCTACACTTGCTGTGCATTTTTATTGCACATGTACTTTCATAGTGAAATGGTTGGTTTGGAGACTTAGGCGAGCTGCACCATCCGGAGGCAAACCGCAGCTGACAGAGTCTCCCTCATACTGTATTTATTTTCATTTTAAATTCCTTGTCCAATTTGTATTTCGGACAAGCTTTGTGTTGATTATATAAATTCTTAGAAAATTGCTCATGTACGTGTGACACCGGGTTCTGGGATTTGTTGGGATATATTTGCTAAAATAGGATATTCAAACCATTATTTTACTTAACAGATTTTATTTAGTTAATATGTAATAAAGTGAAAGGAAATGGTTTTTTATAAATGTTAAAACATGAATTTATTTCGACTATATAATGATTGGCTTGCCTGGCGGTGGTGTCCGGCGCCGTCACGATCGTTGTAGATTTTGGGTCGTGAAAACATGGTATTAGAGCGCTAGGTTCCCTTAGGTCTCACGAGTCATGATCAAGTCTAGTAGAGTCTTGCGGATCGGTACGGATACGGTTGTACTTATATTCGAGAAGCTACAAGGCTGTTAGGAGTACTTCCCTTCTTGATTCCTAATCGTGCGATTCGACTCCTTTTGAGGCTTATGCCTATGCTTATTCCTACTCAATCTTACGCGTCGCAGAGCGCTTGCTATGAATCAGGAATTTGAGGAATGGATATGGTGATATGGATATGGTGCGAGATGTTTCCCATGTGTAGATGGATGGGGTTGTTGTTGTTGCCCTGCAGAAGAATATTATGTTGTTTCAGCTCCGTCGCTGTGTTTCTGAGAACTTTAAGGCGATGCTCAGGTTGTGATAATGGTTACGATTGGTTATCGCGCGATGTCAATATGATGGTAGAACGCTTGCCCATATGTTGAGTCCTGATGAATGGTTTGAAGGGAGGACTTCTCAGAGTGTGATTTTGAGATTTCAGTATTTAGATTCTGGCGGAAGGAAGGCAATTGATCTATAGATGGTCAAGTTTTGGATTGATAAAGTAATAAGGCTTGGTGTTTTCAAGTAAGGTGGAGTATTCGCCTGTGACGTGTTATCGTCGTCCTTGATCGAACGGAATGTGTTAAGTTCGTCAGTGCCATGGTTTCTTCGGGTTCCTAGGGCCAGAGTATGTTGAAGGTGTATTGAAGAATACGGTTGGTAGATAATGATATTAAATTGAGGCTAGGCGGTGGTTCCATTTCTAGGAGGCAACGTGTAGGAAGCGAAAGTCGAGCAGTCACAAAGTGGGGGAGTCCCACCATCTGCAGCTGGGTTGCAGGATTGTGTTACCTAGGGTTGCAGATTTTCGGCGTGTTGGCAAGTTATTACAGCTAAGGGAAAGGAGTAAAATGGTGATTGTGCGTGGGATTTGATGAATGTGTGCAAAAGTTGGCCATGTCGGACCAGGGTTAGGCTTTGGAAGATTCAGAATTTTGCTTAAGGCATAGGTGAGTTGCCAGGATGGTGACTCGGTCACGTGTTTCATTGAAAAGGGTGTTCATGTGCTAGGAGAGCCTTGGAGTTGATTGTATTCGGGACAAGTCAGAGTGGGTGACTCTCAATAGCGGTCCTAGTGAATTCAAAGTTAAGAATGCAGCGTTTAAGGGTTTCAGGAAGCAGTATGATCGAGGATGGAGCTTATGCAGCGTAATTCTTAAGAAAAGGAAATGGTTGGGGTTCTATGATATGTTTCAGCGTGCAGGATAGTATTGGAGGAGTGAGAGAAATAAACTCATTATCAGGAGGGTATGAGACGGGTTGCGGGATTTAGGCAGCATAGTCTCGTGAATCAAGGTCACTCGGGATGAGTGAGGGTTGAGTTTTCTGTAGGTTGAAGGAAGTTGCTATTATTCCTGAGGCAATTGAAGATGATTAAAAGAAGATAAATTGAATAGCCATGGTTGAAATGGCACCTTTATGGTGGTGATCAGTTCCTTCGATGTGATTAAGTTATGCATATGGTTTGTGCCGGTGTGCGAGGCATGGAAGCCGTCGAAGTAGATTTTATTTTGAATCATTCGAGTATTATGGCCTGTCTGGTGTAGGCAGATCCCGGAAGGGTTATGGTGGTTCAGACCACTCCTTAAGGATTTGCATGTATTGTGATTTGTGGGAATTTAGTCGTGCGTTGTGGTTGTTCTCTTGAATTGAGGTAAGTAAAAGGTTTCTATATGATGAAGTGTTCAACCTATTAGTTGTTCAGAAGTTATGATGGAATTCTTGCGCTAACTCATATTGGCTGGTTAGGTGCGGTAAGCAGTATGTAACTAGGAGTAAGAATCGAGATTGCGATTCGGTGTTGACAAGGATGTCATGAGCTCGGATGAGACAGGAAAAATGATTTGAAAGTTCAGAGTAAGCTGGTGTTATCTTCAGTGTCACCTGAGATCGATATTCGGTGGAAGAGGCTTTGTACCCTAGTCATGGGTTCTTGATGTGTTGTGCAGTATTAGTGTGGTCGGTGATGCGGATGTGCAGATTTGTTACCTGGTGTGGAAAGTCGTGGGAGCGTAACCACGAGAATATTGTACAAGGACATGTAGTCACTTAATGGATTGAAGATTTGGACTGAGTACAAAGAAGTGCAATATTTCTTATTTGAGAATTTATGCCTGGAAGGCGTTCAGTTCTTTTGGTTGTGGATTGTGGGGTGTTTGTCTCGGCTATGATGGTTGTTCTCACGTGTTATGAGAGAGAGTGGGTTAATATGGACCCAGGTAAGGATATTGGCCTAGTTTGGTGCGAGCGAGGTAGACTCGATGCTTGTAGATGGATTTAAATATGATTATGGGCTTCATGTGAGGCAGATATATTCCTTTCAGTATAGCGCTCCTCAAGGAGGGGTGTTGGGACATCAGGTGTTGTTCCGTCTTCGTCAAATTCATGTGATAATACGATTTTGCCGTGTGAGTTGTAAAACAACTTGATAATTTCTTATATGTTGAGATCTCTGCGTAGTGATGATGTTATGTGAGCAGGACAACTCTTGAGATCCAAAGTATATGTATGTATCGCACCTCAGTTGTGCCTGAGTTTTGTAAGCATATGGCTTTATCAGTCTCACCTGGATGGTATTATTCACTTAGCGTGCTTATGATCGATATTCAGTAATTTGTAATAGTGAGCAATTCAGCTCCGTGTATATTTCCTTATGTGAATTTTATGATGGGATCGGATGGCACGCCGCCACAGGAATGTTATTGGGATCGGGTGGCACGCCGCCACGGGTAGGTTATTTGGATCGGGTTGCACGCCGTAACAGTGTGATGATGAGTAAGGTTCCTATGTTTATTTTCTTATGTTTTACTTTCTATTTTCTGAGAGGGGTTCATAATAAGTTGTGTGAGTAGAATAGTCCCTTCCTGAGTCGTTTCTTATTTATCATGTTCGAGTTATGGCCTATTAGCGCGATGTGGTATCATGTGAGGATGTTGGTCATGGTTGGGGTGAATTGTTGTCTGAGCAGTTCATACTAGGTGAGACGAGATTATTTGATCAAGGATCAGTGCAATAAGGTTATGTGAAGTGTACATTAAAGAAAAAATACCATTATTTGGTTCGTAATGAGGTGATGATTCTAGTCAAGAGGAGATATTCAATGATTTGTTAACTCTGCGGTTGGGTATGAATTTCTATACAGCTCCTCTGTTGTGGTGGTATCGTCAGCATTATAGCAGGATGTACGTATATATATCATGAGGTGCATTGGGAGTATCAGATTCGTGGAATTTTGGCTATTAAGGTTCAAGGAGTGTCATTGTGGTCAGATGAATTATGTCGTGCATGGTGCTAATTCAGCAAGGGTATGCAGTCATATTCTAGTATGTCGTGTGGTGGTTGATACGGTGTTTATATATTGGAACTAGGCTTGGCAGAGAAATTTCAAGTGTTGGAGCTGGATTCTAAGCTTATTATATGGATAAAAGAAGAAATCTTCAGATTTGATCAAGCTAATGTACTCACTTGGGTTGTGGTAGCACGGGCGGGTGCTCGGGTGTAAACAATGATTTCAGATAACTCCAGAGCAGTTTTTAGCACGTTCGAGGACGAATGTCTGTTTAAGTGGGGGAGAATGTAACGACCCGACCGGTCGTTTTGAGCTCTAGCGCGTCGTTCAGCGTTTGAGGCCGTGAGCAGCTTAGTTTCAGGTATTATGACTTGCAGGTGTGGTCGGAATTGAATTTCGGGAAGTTTAGAGTTGGTTTTGAAAGAAAATTCTCATTTCAGAAGCCTTAAGTTGGAGAAATTGACTAAGATTGTAATCTTCAGTACACGACCTCTGAATCAGGATTTGAAGGTTCCAGCAGGTTCGTATGATGATTTCGTACTTTGGCGTATGTCCGGATCGGGTTTTGGATAACCCGGGAGCGTTTCGGCGTATATTATGGAAGATAGCATTGTAGAAGAATTTCATAAATTTGGGTTGTAAGGCATTTCAGAGTTATTGATGTCTGTTTGGGATTCCGAGCCTGGGAATAGCTTCGTATGGTGATTCTGGAAATGGGAGCGCGATCGAAAGTGAATTTGGATGCCCGCCGGTCATTTTGAAGTCATTTGGCTAAAGATAGAAATATGAAGATTTCTTAGAAATCAGACCGGAAGTGCAAATTTTGATATCAAGCTCGGAATGCGATTCCGGAAGTCGGAACAGGCCCGTAATGTCGAATATGACTTGTGTGCAGAATTTGAGGTCAATCTGACGTGAATTGATAGGTTTCGGCATCAGATGTGGAAATTTGATATTTCAAAGTTCATAAAGTTTGAGTGTGATTTGTGATTTTGGCATTGTTTGATGTGGTTTGAGGCCTCGATCAAGTCCGTGGGATGTTATGGGACTGAGTCATGTGATTTGGACAGGGTCCCGGGGGCCTCGGGTGTGTCTCAGAGCAATTTCAGACCATTTTTCTTTGCCTTGTTGCTGCTGTCTTCTGGTGTATCTCGTGTGCTATGCGATCAGGGTCCCTTGTGTGCGATCGCATAGAAGGAAATTTGAGGGCTGCTGGTTTGACTTGTGCGTTCACGGAGAAGCGAGTGCGAATGCGGTGACTAGGGTTGTGATCTCTACGCGAACGCGGGGTCAGGTGTGCGAACACGTAAAGGAAAGGAGAGCTGGGGGCCTGGGGGCCCTTTGGCCTATGCGAACGCGGGGAGGGGACCGCGAGCGCAGAGTGTTGGCTCGAGGAAGCTATGTGAACGCATTCGGGGGTATGCGAACGCAGAGAGTAAATTGGAGCCTGGGCAGATTAATTTATATGCAAAATGTTGGCCATTTCCTTCATTTGTTTCATGGATGAAGGCGATTTTGAGGAGCTTCAAGAGGGGTTTTCCATCAAGCATCACTAGGTAAGTAATTTCTTCATGTTTTTACAGTTAAATACGAGTATATGCATGGAATTGGACATGGGAATTGGTAGGAAATTGGGAAATCTTAAAAAAACCTAGAATTGGGTAATTGGGATTTTTAGCTACGAATTTGAGCATGGAATTTAGAGTAAATTGTATATTTGAACTATTAAAGCTACAGGTAGAATTTATCTTCGAGAAATTTTGGATTCCGGGCACGTGGGCCCGAGGGCATTTGGTCATTTCACTGGGGCAGAGTTGGAAAATTATATAATTTGGAGTTGTTGCAAATATTAGAGTATATTTTTATTGGTTTGTCGTTGTTTGGATAGTTTAGGAGCGTTGTGCAACGATTTGAGTCATCAGAAGGGCTTGGAGGCCGGTTATGGAATTCCGGAGCGAGGTCAGTCTCCTTTCTAACTTTGTGAGGGGGAATTGTCCTCCTAGGTGAACTAATTAAGCATGTGTTACTATCTGCGGGGGCTACGTACGCACGAGGTGACGAGGGTCAGAGCGTAGCTACTATTATTCCATGTCCGGGTAGTGTAGGACCCACTAGCATGCCTCACGTGTTGTACCTGTGATCTTGTCTGTAACATTAGAATGCTAACATAATCAGAACTTTAATTGAATGACTAAGGAATATTAAAGTTTATTTTCTTAATCATCTAAAGAGAGAATTGATTTCCTTCGCGGGAAATTGTATTTCCGGATAAGGTTATATTATTAAACAGTATAAAAACATGGCAAATGAATTTCAAGAAAGGATTTAAATACTATTTTGTGGTTTTTAAAAGAGAAATCTATTGAGTATTTGTTTTCCCGACGTATTCAGGGTGGATTGTTGATTGTGCATGTCTGCATGTGACCGCTTCGTAATTTACATTCCACGAGCGGAGTGTTATTTCCCTTACTCTCATGGGAGCGGGTAGTACGCCACAGCGGATTGAAAGATGCACTTATGGTACAGGCCATTCGATCCTCGGCAGTGCACATATATGGTTATTTTATTGAAAGATGCACTTATGGTTCGGGCAGTTCGAACCATGGCAGTGCATAGACGGGATTATTTTATTTGAAAGGTGCACTTATGGTACGGGCCGTTCGATCCTCGACAGTGCACAGAGATGATTATTGTGATGGCTCAGGCCGATTGTCCTTATCTCGTATGCGCATGCTAAATAGTTAAATGTTTTTCATGGATTTTTGGAGTGATAACATATTTGGGGGGAAATAAAGAAGTAATTGTTTAATTAAGACATGTGGGGGAAAATGAGGAAACAGTAATTGTTTATTTACTTCCAGTATTTATTTGGATTTCAGTGCCTTATATATTTGCTGCTTTACTACTTTTACATGCCTACCGTGTTCATCATATGCTGTTAAATTAAGTTGTTGGACCTTAGTAAATGTCTAATTTGACCTCCCGTCACTACCTCTCTGAGTTTAGCGTGCGACTTACTGAGTACACATTGTTTTTATACTCATGCTACACTTCTGTGCATTTTTATTGCACAGGTACTTTCATAGTGACATGGCTGGTTTGGAGACTTAGGCGAGCTGCACCATCCGGAGGAGAGCCGCAGCTGACAGAGTCTCCCTCATACTGTATTTATTTTCATTTTAAATTCCTTGTCCAATTTGTATTTCAGACAAGCTTTGTGCTGATTGTATAAATTCTTAGAAAATTGCTCATGTACTTGTGACACTAGATTCTGGGATGTGTTGGGATATATTTTCTAAAATAGGATATTCAAACCATTGTTTTACTTAACAAATTTTATTTAGTTAATATGTAATAAAGTGAAAGGAAATGATTTTTCATAAATGTTAAAACAGGAATTTATTTCGACTATTTAATGATTGGCTTGCCTGACGGTGGTGTACGGCGCCACATCACGACTGTTGTAGATTTTGGGTCATGACAAATCTACTCTTATTGATAACCTTATTTATATGTGCCTTAATTGAAAATTTTATCTCTTCCATTGCCTTGTTATCTTTTCCCTAACTGCTTATCTTTATTTGAAGTTATAGTTATCCCTTTTTTAAATGTTCACCCTTAATTGAGGTTATGGTGATCTTCTCGCTGCTTACCTTTATTTGAATTGGATGTATCTCTTCTGTAATTTTCCAAACTTAAACGAAGCTTACATATCCTATGTCTTAGTGGACATACCCTTATTTGGAATTATTTGACTCGCGTTAGTTTCTTGTTGTTGCACTGTACATTGTGGGACCATTGTTACATATTATTTCCTTCCCAGTTGAGTTGTTCTTATTACGCCAAGTATTCTTTATTATGGTTATTCCTTGTGAACTAGTTCTATCGTTTCTTGTGATCGAAGGTTCTTGAGTTGATTTACTTGTCGTACTTGTATTATTGTCATTGTTGATGTTGTACTTGTTGTTGTGGTGCACGAGGTTTCTGTCGTGCAATTGTTGTTATGGGGTTGCACGAGGTTTTTGTCTTGCTATTGTTACTATTGATATTTTCACATGCGACGTGACAAGGCGAGATATATATATATATATATATATATATGTGTGTGTGTGGGGGGGGGGGGGTTACACATGTGGCGAGACAAGGTGGGAACATTATTATGCACGTGTGGAGAGACAAGGCGAGCATTTACCTTACTATTGCAAACGTGGCAAGACAAGGTGGGCTATGTCAGGGATTGAGTTGTGATGCATTGTGATAGCCTGGGGGCATTCTTGTTGTTGATACTTATGTAGTAAAACACTTGCCTGTGTGAGCTTTACCTTGTGAAAGTTGTGAGAAAACATTTTACGTGATGTCTGTTTCTTTTCTTATGCTTACTAGGTGGTATAAACTATGTTAGGACACTTGCACAAGCATACACGTAATTAAGCACCCTAATCGGTTAAGAGGTTTTCTTGACATTGTTGAGTGTAAATGGACACCCTTGTTTACTTGCCTTCTATGTGAGAATGGCTCTATTTGGAATGTGAGTCGTCAGTGCGGTTATGAGGTGTCAAGAGGGCACAGGATGCCAAGTATTAGGGTTCAGGTATTGAGACTCGTGAATTGTGATTAGCCCGAGGTTCGGTACCTCGTGGAGTTTATTGACTGAAACCCAATGTGAAAGAGGTCGTTGTAGTTGAGGTTTACTTGTCTTTCCTTTATCTGTTATTATCGGATTTAGGTTGTGTTTTCATTCATTCTTCTATTTCATTATTATGGTATTTTCGTTGATAGCTGTTGTTTTCTTTTCTTACTGTAACTATTGTTTTACTTGCCATTCACGTAGTCTTTAGGTAGATATCATACTCTGTTGTTCCTATACTTATACTCGTTCTGGTTGATTAGTCCAGTAGGTGTCTTGACTATTTCTCGTCACTACTCCACTGAGGTTAGTCTTGATACTTGCTAGGTACCAATATGGTGTACTCATACTATACTTCTGTGCAGATCCAGGTGTTTCAAAGTCCGTTGAGAGTTAGCTAGGTGTGCGGATTGCTGCTGGAGACTCAAGGTAACCCTGTTGCTGCATTCGCAGGCTTCAGACTCACCTTCTACTTTGTATTCATACTGTTTATTTCATTTCAAATAGTTGTATTTAGAAAATCGTAGTAGAATCTGTAGAGCTTATAACTTGTACTACCGGTCTTGGAAATTGTAAATTTTATAAAGAATTCCATTTCAAAAGTTGTTACATGTTGTTTATTATTGTTGTTACTTAGTAAATGTTAGGCTTACCTAGTTCCTAAGACTAGGTTCCATCACGATTCCCAATGGAGGGGAAATTGGGTCGTGACACCAATAAAATCAACTAAATCATGCAGTACGTTCCTAAAAAAATGATTTTGAATAATATAAAAGAAATCTACACTTTACAGGGAAATGTAGAAAAGTTTATAACCTACAACAAATATACACAATGTAGACAAAAAAATTTACAAATACAAAAAAAAAAAAAAAAAAAAAGACTTTGTGTAGTCATGAGAATGAGAACAGGTTTTTTAGCTTTAAAAAAAACAAAATTGTAACTACTAAAATTTTACCTTCTCCAATGGTTGTTGGGCTATAGTTTTAGATGATTTTTGAACCTTTTTCTTTTTCGAAGGTTTGACAGTAGGTCAAACTCTATTTTTTTGCAACTTTCGAGATAGCTTTTTCTTTTGCGAAATTATCATCGCGAGCAATTTCTTTGTCCTTCCGCTTTATTGATTTAGCAGATGTCGAAGCTTCACCAGCATCCCTATCATGCTTAAGTTTTGTTCGAGCTTCTGCGCTAGCTTCACGAGGGGAAAGCTTGGACTTTGTCTCTTGTTTTGCATGTGCTTATTTCACTGCTTTTTTGGGTGAATCATGTGAGAAAACACCCAAATCAAAAGTAGGAATATCACCAACATTAGCTTTTTTTTAGGTCTAATCTTCAGAATTGCTTTCTTCTTAATTGAAAGGGAAGGAAAAATTTAAGCAGCTACTATTTTGGTAGGATTTAGAGCTAGAATTCAGAAAAATTAAGAGAGATTTTTGAAGAAAAGTGAAAGACGGGCGTTAATAGAGGGAGATAGGGCAGAAACGTGGGGGTATATAGAGAGAAACGTGGAGGGAATGGGATATGTACGGTAGAGAGATTATAGGAGTTAATTGATTCTCATTAAATTCCTAAAATGTACATAATTGGTAAATTGTATACGCCTACGTAATTAAATTAAAACTTGAGTAGGGAGGATAATAAAGTTACAAATAGTGTATAGGAATGTAAAAACCCATTAAAAAAATATAAAGTTACTTCCTGAAAACAATCTAAGAGAGAGATGCATGCCATAGACACACCCTAAGTTAGAAGACATGCTCAAAAGCTTCTCAATGTATATTACACATGATTTCTGCCTCACACTACTAAAAGACAACAAATTTGCGACTGAATTAAATCGGTTGCAATTTGCGACTGATTCAGTCGGAAAGTTTATTAAAAATACATGTTAATTTTTTTGTTGGCTCCAATTTGCAACTGATTCAGTCGCTCAATTACGCGGAAAATACCGCAAAAATATTTTTTATGATTTGCGACTGAATCCGTTGCAATAAGTAAAATTTAAAAAAATTAAATTAAATGTTCGACCGATTTGGTCGGAATGTGCAAAAAAAAAAAAGAGGTCTGACTGATCAATGGGATTTGCGACCGAATCAATCACAATTTGAAATTCAAATTTTTGCGACAGATTCGATCGCAAATCTATTTTTAATTATAACCCTAGCCCGTTTTTTATTCTTTCTTATTTCTTCTCTAATTTTTTCCCAGCTCCTCCTCTCTCCTTTTCTGCCCCACCCGCTATATTTCTTGTGTTTCCTCTCTAATATAATCATATAAGGTATGATTTTTCTCTCTCTCTGTCACGGCCCAAAATCCATAAGGTCGTGATGGCGCCGGACCTCATTGTCAGGCAAGCCAATCATTAAAAATCGAAATAATTTCCGGTTTAAAATATTTACGAAAAAAAACATTTCCTTGCACTTTATTACATTTTAACCAAATAGAATCTGTTAAGTAAAACAATAGTTTAAGTATTACACTTTAACAAATATACCCCAACACATATC
>ML350541.1:0-12844 GCA_005239505.1 Nicotiana paniculata | reverse complement strand
CGGTACACGGTTACGGTTCACTACCGGTCCGGTTACCCGTTTCAAAATAATTAAACGGACCAAGCCCCCTTTAACCCTCTATCCAGTCCCCTATGAATCGGGCCGGTCCGGTTCCGATTTTAACCGATCTGGGCCGGTCCGGTTACGGGTCAACCCGACCCGTTTGCCACCTTTAGTTGGTATCCATAATTACCAAGTATTCTTTACGAGACTTTGTGTTTTCAACGGACTAATTTTTCAATGGACTAACATTCGTAGTTGTATTCTTTCGATTTATTATTTCTTTAATATAGAATATATTTTTTAATAAGAAAAGAATTTATATAAAGTCCTACATATTAGGACTTCCTATATAATTTCAGAAAGTAAAGAATTTATAATCAGATATTTAGTTGATTTCAATATCCTAAATATTAGAATTGTAACTTAAATTACAATTGGGTCCATCATGAACTTTGTTTTTATAAGTAAAAAAGGCGAACAATATTTCGATAAGGGGTTTCGTGCTTTTAATATAATATAGATGACTAACCACTAAAAGAAAAATAAGTTATACATTTTATCTAAATCATGAAAAAACTAAAAAATAGATCCAACACTATTCTCATTCAGAGTACAATTGAGTTGAATATATTCTATTAGCATTGGCATTGATTTGATTTTGGTTTCGGATTTATTTGCGTTATGCATTACTTTATGGACTATAAAACTTATTGGAGCATCCAAAAATTATAAGTCCAAACTTGAAATAATACGTTAAAAGATAAAACTATGAAAAAGCTTAAGAAATATTTACAAACCACACTACCATAATTATTTTTATGTATTAAATATATTTAAAACTTCTATAAATATAATGTCGGATTGGTTTGGTTTCGATTTGACTTTTTTAGTAAAAACTAAACCAAACCAAATATGTTTTTTTTTCCAACACCAAACCATAGTCGGATTTTTTTATCAGTTTGACTCGGATTATCGGGTTGGTGCGATTTGTCAGTTTCATTTGTACTCCCCGTGAACGGAACGATTCAGACAAGCGTGTGTCTTGAACGAGAGAAATTCAAAAATAGCCAAATTTACAAGTGGTCATTCAAAAATAGCCACAGTTTCAAAAGTAATAGAAATTTAGCCACTTTCATAAAAGATAAATTTGAACGAAAACACTGTTCAAAATCCGAAAAATACTCCAGTATAAAATACTGGAGTTACAACATAAATATAATGGAACTCTAGTATATTATACTAGAGTTCCAGCAAAGTATACTTGAACTCAAGTATATTATACTGAAGTTCCAGCAAAGTACACCGTTCCAGCATAATATGCTGGAAGTTCCAACACAAGTGGTCGAATCTCCAGTAATTTTCCAAAAACAAAAAAATCTCAACATAAAATTTTATTTGTTACTTTGAGTTTATTATTATTATTTTTTGTTCTTTCCCTTTTCAAAATGAATATTCAAAATACAACCGGGAACATCTCTAGTCTCTAGATGAGAAATGTCAGATTTATTTAGAAATTAATTTACTAGATTAGTTTAATTTTCTTGAAACAATTAGTCAACTAATCAATTTGTTTACTTTGCTTATGGCCTCTAGATTAGATCTGAAGGTTATAGCATTTGAAAAATATTGAAGCAATTAGTATTCAAGCAAATTAATGCTTTGGTTTCTATAGTCTGAGCTTGTTGATATGCTAAGTTCGTATTTATTATGTACCCATAGATTCCATATGCTTTGATAATTCTTCTATCACATCAAAGTTAAATGTACACTGATAGAGCTTTTCAGAATAATAAGCTACGCAGTGGTCTAGGCGGGGTCATCAGAAACAATGAGCCTTGAACAAGGTTACCCTTCACATGACACTATTATTCGTGATGGCAGGTTTTTAGTGCTTCGATTATAGACGGCGGTGATCAAGCATAATTTCAGGCGGGGAAATCAAGCGGCGCACTTTTTGGCAAAGGAAGCTTCTAAGCAGTCCAACCTACATCAACTGAAGTAATTTGCAGCTCCACCTCCATTGATTGGATTTCAGTATCTGGCGGATAGAAGGAACATATTTTATTAGACTTACTACAGATAATATTTGTATTAAGCTAGCGGAACTTGGCAATGTAACACTATTAACCAACTTTAATATTAATATATAAGTAATTCCATTTCCTAGAAAGAAAAAAAAATGACCGCTTTCAATATCTAGAAATGATACGCTTAAAGAACATAAATAGTAATACCCCAAAGTGAAGCTATCACTTTACTCCATCAACGATCTCTCTAGAATGAATTAAACACATTCTTTTTGAAATATTAGAAACACTTTTTCCTTTAATAGATCTTGCACGATTTGCCAAGTCTTATATAATTATCGAATACTGAATAAAAATCAAAAAAACATGTCAGGCAGACTACTACTACTAATATCATATTATGTTACCGTTCCTTTTATGTGTACCTCAAACGTATTAGTAGCAGACAAATTAAGAACTATTTTTATTTAAATATGTGAATAAATATGTGCAAGGAGACACAATTAATAATATGTTAGGATAGATAGAATACTTTCACCTTTAATCAAGAGTTTCAATTCGAGTTCTAAAAAAAATAAGACTCCTTGTACGAGGCATTCAAGCTATACTTGAATTAGTCGGACCATTAAATTTGGATAATTAAATAAAAAAAGAAGAAGCTAAAGTACATTAGCTTCCAAATAAAAAGAATGTGCAATTCACTAAACATACAATTTTTTTTAAAATTTTATATTTAGTTACTCGTCAAGCGTGCCATATAAATTCGGAGTATTATTAATCAACACTTTTAACACGCTTCAAGCTAAATTTTGATTGGATGAGACACGTACACCACTTCCCCTCTTTAGCCTAACGCCGTTAAACCCGTTTTCTTACCGTTATCAAAACGAAATCCTATTTTGGCCCGAAACATTTGTGTACAATTTTTTCAAGAAACAAAAAAACTGGTGGCACTGTGTGTGTGTGTAAATCAACCAAGATCTGTAACCCAAAAAAGGATTTTCATAGCAGATCTGTTTGTGGGGTTTGTTCAAAATAAGAAGCAAATATGAATATATTCAGGCTTGCTGGGGACATGACCCATTTGGCTAGTGTTCTTGTTTTGCTTCTCAAGATCCACACTATTAAATCTTGTGCTGGTATTTTCCATTATTTTTAGCAAAAAAGTTAAATTTATGTGTTGTATATAGTTATTTTTTGATTTTTTGGTTATTCCCATTTCTCCATTTTTCTCTCATAGGTTTATATATTGATGTAAGCAATCATAGGTATTTGTTGAAATAGGAAAAAAGCTTGTGTTGTTTTTTTTTCCTTTTTATATTAGGATTTATAAATGCATTATCTTGTTTGTAATATTATTCTAATGGATTTTTTTTGAGCTGGTGAGGTGAATGGATCCTGTATATTGCATTATAAATCAGAAGCTAATGCTTAATTCGATAATGGCTTGGTATTTGTTAGAAAATAAATGACAAATATGTAAATTGAAACAAAACTATAAAACCTGAGAGGTCCGTTCCTTTAGATTTTTAAGAGCAAGTAATTAGAGAATAGTGTAGTAAGTTACTAGTATGCTTGTTGGAACAAAATAAAATAAAATTGGATATATGTGATGAATAGACTTCACCACAAATAGGGGAGAAAATTGTTTAAAAGAAATATAATCTTTCACTCATTTTTTGGTTAACCTTTTTTCGTGGAGCGACATTATCTCAAAGGCTAAAGTAAGTTTAGGTATGAAGGTCTTTTGCAAGGTGTACACCTGAAAATATTGGAATAATGGGGAAGGGAAAAAGTTTGTCATGGTGTATACCTGTTGTTTTGAGTTATATTTATTTCATTTACGTTTAATCTAATTTTGATAATCTAGATACTTTTTAGGGAATATTACCAGAGACTAGAGAGCAATCTGTCCTAGAATTGCTGATTACAAGGAGGAGAGATGGAACCGTTTGTCATTTTGCATAGGGGACTGCCCCCTCTTGTAAATTTCAGTCACCATCTTGTTATCGGGTTCCTGCTTCTGTAATCTTTACCCATAAAAAAGAGATGGAACTTCATTACAAAACCTTTACTGTAATTCCGGTGCTACGAGGGAGTAATGATTTTGAAAGATATCTCAGTAAGGATTAGTTGCTTTGTGTGTACTAGTATTGTGGAAATGTTAGGTTGAAGTAGAGACCTTATGTATATCATGCCTATGTTTAATTGCCTAGTAACACATGTAAACGGATGCTTGTTCCATAAGTTATTTGATGTAACTATACTCACTGGAATAAGGAAAAGCAGGGTAGCTTTGTTAATGTTTGAGTGGAAGTTAAAGTGAACTAGCTGGAATGAACGATTTAAAGTGCCTAAGTCATACAAATAACTTTAATTGCATTAACGCCACCAAGATTGAAGCAGCATATTGAGACATGTTAAGTGAAATTTGGCCCTTTGATTGCCTTTAAGCATGACACAACACGAATCCTGGCCAAGAGTGGTTTACCTGGACTATTGGAACTGTCGATGCATTCTGCATTATGCTGGTCGAGATTTATCCCTTAAAGAAGCTGCCAAGATACAGAAACATTCTTTCTATCTATACCAAGCAGATTGTTTGCATTGTCCTTTCATAGTTTTTTTAGTTGGTCAAATATCTGTATACAGATAATTGTTTAATGCTTGATGAAATTGTTAATTTGGCCTATGACTGTATAAAACTATATCTTGTGACTAGACTGTGTTAATTAATGATTTAGTTATTTTTCACAGGTATTTCTCTGAAGACTCAAGAGCTATATGCCCTCGTCTTTGTTACTCGCTACTTGGACATATTTACAGACTTTATTTCACTGTACAATACAACAATGAAATTGGTTTTCTTGGGAAGCTCTTTATCCATTGTGTGGTACATGAGGCACCACAAAATTGTTCGCAGATCTTATGACAAAGACCAGGATACTTTTCGTCACATTTTCCTTGTGCTTCCTTGCCTGGTATTGGCTCTTGTTATACATGAGAAGTTTACCTTCAAGGAGGTATGGATGCATCTCTATCGCTCATTGGCATTTCAATTTTTTGTTGTAGTATTTCAGATGTGGATATTATTATGTTACTTGGATGTGCTTCCACTTTCTCGTTAATTGGTATATTCATTATCAAGGACATGTGGTTGCATTTTTGAGCAGGTAATGTGGACCTTTTCCATATTCTTGGAAGCTGTTGCCATCCTTCCCCAGCTGGTCTTGTTGCAGAGAACAAGAAATATAGACAACTTGACTGGACAATACATTTTACTCTTGGGGTGATGTATCTTTCCTTTCTTACCTTTTGCAAGAGTTGATTATGCTCACATCTCAATCTTTCCTTCTCTTTTTCTTATTATTTTGCTTGCTAAGGGCTTTTATCTCGGTCTCTAATTTTTTAAAAATGAACATTTCATCTATTTTATCATGCTGATTCTTTTTTGGGGGGTGGGTATCCACTTGTAGCAACTATGTCTCATTAAGGCATATTGGATATTAATGTGAACTAGTTTCAATCGGCTGACGAGGTCATTCAGTGTTACAAGATAATTTATTGATATTATTATTAATTTTGTATGATCTGATCGGAGCTTACCTTACCCAACTAGCAATTTTCAGCCCCTCTCACCATCATCAAACCTGCAACACCAAATTCCCCTCTGCCCTCTGCATGAAAACGCAATTGCCATGCTCACAGCCAGTTAGAGCAATAAAATCCACCTCTTTCTCTTAAAACTGTGTTTTTTTAATTTTTTTCCTTTTTTCCAGTTAAAAAACCTTTTCTGGAAGCATTATGTTGAGTCGTTCCAAGAGTAAAATCAGCAGCTCACCTCACGTTTTAGAAACCAAATAAGGAATCACACGTTGACGGACCTGAGCATTCTCCTACTCTATGAAAGATAGCAAAGTCAGATAGTTATTTCTTGCTTTCCTTCGATTTTTATTTCCATTTCAAAGCTTGTACTTTGGTTCAGACTTCAGATCACCACTTACTACTTGACTTGCCCCCCTTTTTTAAGCAAAGAGGGCACGTTGCACGGTAGTAGCCAGTTTAAGGAAGCATTATGTTGAGTCGCTCCAAGAGTGAAATCAGCAGCTCACCTCACGTTTTAGAAACCAAATAAGGAATCACACGCCTGAGCATTCTCCTACTCTATGAAAGATAGCAAAGTCAATAGTTATTTCTTGCTTTCCTTCGATTTTTATTTCCATTTCAAAGCTTGTACTTTGGTTCAGACTTCAGATCATCGCTTACTACTTGACTTGCCCCTCTTTTTTAAGCAAAGAGGGCACATTGCACGGTAGTAGCCAGTTTAAGGAAGTGAAACTAAGACCGGAAACTTCCCTTTTTTTTGACTTTAAGTAGAACAGGCCCTGTCCTCTTCCCTTTCAGTATCAAGATATTGACGGAGGTGGTGCTTTGGACATTCTCGGTTTGAGCTACCTAAAATGTCATATATCCTGATACATGACTGGATAGCTACTGCTGCTTATGCCTAAAAACTGATTTCGCACAACCAGGAAATTAGCAACATTGAATCATTTGCTTCCATACGCAAATCACTCTCAAAATGAATGTCTATGTTTCCAAAATAGTCTCAAATAAATGCAGTATCAAGGTTTACAAATTAAGAATTTTCCTAACTATTATCCATTTAACATGTTATATGAAGTAAGTTTCCTAACTATTATCCATTTAACATGTTATATGAAGTGAGTTTCCTAACTATTATCCATTTAACATGTTATATGAAGTGAGTTTGTTTTTGTCTCTGAAATTTCTTTGATGTCTGATTTCATGAAGGTGTATATATAGTTTTGCTTTTTTTTTTGTATGTACGTCTGTAGCTATTCTTCATCTGTCTTTGGCAGGGTACAAGGGTGTTGTAGAACACCGTTAAAGTGTTGTTGTCTTTTATTCTTCTTCTGCATTTGAGAATTTCCAAAGACAATACATATGGTCTCCATCCCTGTATCATTGTCTTAATTCAGACCCTGAAACAATTCTTGTTGTTGTAGCACATGACCTGTTAACATTTGCATAATTAGGCTATTAAGATGGTCACATAATTTATCATGGTATTAGATTGACAGATTTCTTTCATTCGGGTCTTTACCAAGCATAATAAAAGAAGCCACGTGCCTGGCCCATTTAACAAATATTTTGCCTACATGTAATGGTTAAATACACAATTAAGCAAGCAAACTGTTCCCTTTTTACTACTTTAAGTTTTGAGATGACACGGTTCATGCAGTTCCACAACAACCACCTTCGCCAATGAACATGTTGCTCGTCAGTCAACGGGATATGCAACGATACTTTTGTGCTATTACAAACCAGTAGGGGCTCTTGGATTAAGAGCGTTCTAGAAAATTTTGGAGACTTGATTAACAACCATTCTTCGATCGCTCTTCACATTGTTCATTTATGTGATTGTGGAAGTCATGACGAATTTGCCTGACCTGCTTTATTGATTCTTGTTTTGCAGTGCATATCGGTCACTTTACATCTTGAACTGGGTATATCGCTACTTCACAGAACCACATTTTGTACATTGGATAAGTATGAACTACTACCTTTACTTCTCAGTCCCTTTTTTCCTTCCTTTATTCCTTGCATAGATACAAGAACGCGAGTGTATAGATCAAACCAATATGTAATGCATACGTGCATCATCTTTCCAAGTTTCCTGTTTCATGCGTTTTGTTATGAAAATGACAACTTTCTATGCTTCATTGGTCTTGTTATGCAGCGTGGATTGCAGGCCTCGTGCAGACAGCACTTTACGCTGATTTCTTCTATTACTACTTCCAAAGGTAAAAAAAAGTTATCATTTCCTGTAAAAATCATATGCGAGCAACATCCTTGTAATGTTATAACTCATTGGTCATAATCGGTTGCAGCTGGAAGAATAACACCAAACTCGAACTTCCTGCCTGAGCTCACCTCATATCGAAGAAAACAGGAGCAGGCCGAAACAATTGAACGTCTGCTGGGTATTTAGTGCTAAAAACATCCTTATTTTGTTGGCTAATTAGGTCAGAGTAAGATACCAGATTCATATATCATGATTTTTAGAATCTGCTTTGTTCAAGAAACATGTTTTTGCTAGTAAGTTGTTAAAAGCATATTCTTTATGTAACAGGAAAACTTTGTGACTTCATTTTTGTTGTACTAGAAATTGTTTCTTGGACTTTATTTATGCTTGGGGAAGCATTCTTATCAGTTCAAAAAAATGAGAAAATTATCCCAACTTCTATCCCTCATCACTTTATAAAATAGTTTCTTTTTTCATTTCATTGGCAAACAACTTTGAGTCCAATTGAGAACCACCTACACATAATTAGATGCGGATTTAAAATTTAAATTTAATAGATTTAACTTTTAAAATTTCCAGCATTGAATTTATTTGTTAAAATTATGTGTTCTAATTTAATTTTGATTGAGATTTTAATAGGTCTACATATATTACTATTCCATAGGAGATCCTTTAATTTTTTAAAATAATTTTAAACTAGTATTTTTTAAAATATGTAAAGGTTAAGCGGATGAATTATAGAAAAAAAAGAGAATGTAACATGGTGCAAATAAGAAACAATGTATACATTAGGAGTACCCACATAAAGAACTTCAGTTCTAATTTTTTTTTTCCAGTAAAACACGTTTCCTTCAATATAATTTACATCAAACTAAAACAAAAGCTGAAAACAAAGCTAATATTTACTAGGCTCAGCCACAACTATTGTTTTGCCTCAGCCACAACTATTGCTGAAGATACTACTACAATGGAATCTTTGTTACGTTTTCAATCTATTTTCAATATTTACTAGGCTTCAAATAAATCTTTGTTACGTTTTCAATCTATTTCTACACCACGGAAAGTTAGCAATCTTTTTTATGCTGTCTATTATGTAAATATGAATTATTGGACGAAGAAGAAAACATGTAGCAAGGTAAAAGCACTCCATGTGAGAATGAAGAGTCAATACACAAGAAATGTAATGAGCATAGAAGTATTGTAATATCGTATTTTTTTTTTATAAAGAAACTTAAATATATGTGTGTGAATCCAAGCTCAAAGTAATATATGATACGATTTATTGAGTGCATATCTCTAAGTGAGATTTTGAGTTCAAATCTTATGTTAATCTTATTACTTTTTCCTGAAATTTTTATTCTCCTTTTGTACCCTATAATTTTATATGATTAAATAAAATATGGATACTAAAACTAGTAGCAATGGATGATGTGGCACATTGTCAATAGATTCAACTAATCCTAATATTTTTGACACGGAATATAAATATAGATGTAAGAAAATTTCTATTTTAAGTCAAAAATTAATATTGAACTTATAATTTCAAAAGCAGGGGCGGATGCACATATATCGAAGCGGTGTCACACGATACCGCTTCGTCAATTTTTTTACTAAATATATGTATTAATACTATGAGTAAGCGGATAAGTAGGAAAAAAATGACATAACTTGACATAAATTGTCTCTTGGCGCATTGGTTATGTGTTTAATTTTTGATTTAAAAGGTTAGAGGTTCGAAAAAGTTATTCTTGTCTAGAAGTATGATAATTAAAGTTATTATTACATTTCTTCTATAAATTTCGACCCTGCTTACAAAAATTCTTGCGTACGCCCCATGGGTACAAAAGTAAGAAGTAGAGGTTTATGAATTTTAGGGATGTAAATAAATTGTACTCCTAACACGTTAGGGGCAAATAGTAGAAAATAACATAATATAATATGGTAAAAATAAAAAAAATACGTATACTTTGGGAGTACGAAACACGAAAAAACTCTATAATAGGTCTTGAATCCTATTTCAGCTCTAAACCTTCACTTTTTATTTTCTTTCCTTTTCCTCATTGAGGTAAAACACGTTTTTCTATTTATAATTTACATCAAACTAAAACAAAGACGAACAAACCTAATACAAACCTTTTTTTCCTCCAACACAACTAGCCACAAAGCCAATTTTTCCAACCATGGAATCCTATGATATCCTATTTTCCATCTTTACTAGGCTTCCGCTTAAATCGTTGTTACGTTTTTAATCTGTTTCTAAATCATAAAATGCTATGATATCCGATCAATCTAAAGTGTCGAGTCCTAAAAAGTTTTTATTGGTACAAAGTGATGATCGTACGTTCGAGTTTCGAGACTTGGAAAGTCCCCAAGTTGCAAGGGGAAAACAACAATTTCCTCTAAAGGTATTTCGAAACCCTACAATCTTGTGCTCATATAATAGTTTGGTAGNGTTTCTCTAGTGAAGTACGAGACCTTGGTGCAAGGTCATTTGAGTGTTGTTCGGGGATTAGCGTTGACGGTTATGTATTTTGGAGTTTTAACTTTAACAAAATTAGCCAATTAGTATGTAGTTACTATTATAAGATTATATACGTTGACCTGGAGTCAGATGAATTGAAGGTGCTTCCGACACCAGATTTTCCACGTGATCGATATAGTTATGAACTGTTTCGTTTGACTTCTTTGGAAGGTCGTGTTGGTTTGTATGGTGGCAAAGACCGTAGCACAGAATTGGATTTTTGGATCATGGAACAAGATGAATGGAAATTATTAGTGAAAATTAATTGCAACAACTTTACCGGGTACTATATAAAGAATTTTGTACTTTTGGGCTACACGAGAAATGGTGATATTCTCTTTCATGCAAGATGGGGGCTTGAACGTATTGTTATCTATGATCCAAAACGACGTCGACTTGTTGAGTCGATTCAAATATCCAATGATTCGAAACGTTACACAATTCCAATATGTTTGGAGAGTTCGTATTTTCCGAAATCCAATGCACAAGAGAAAGAAGGTGAATTTATCAAATTAAAGTAATTAATCTTTAGCCTTTTAGTATTGTAGAGTAGTAGTTTCTATTCCTTTTTTTTTTTAAATGATTCATATGGTTATATAAGTTTATTTGTGTTCTTATTTACTTTAAAAACATACCTGATGGTGAAAAGTTTAATTTTTTTAAATGGCTGTTTGGTACGGGTGATAAGGATTATTAATCCCGGAGTTAAATTTGGCATGAATTTATCCGATGTTTGGTTGGGATTGAATTGTGGTATAGTTAATTCCAGGATTAGTTATCCTGGGTTTGTAGTACTATTTTTGTCCATACGAGAGGGTGAGATAACAATCCTAAAATAACTAATCACGGGATAATTAATCCTAGAATAACTTATCTCCCAATCAAACGATCCCTAAGCAAATCCTTAGAGTACTTGGTGGAATAAAGTACTTGTCTTAGATTTTAAATACACACTTAAACTTGATGTAATTACCTTATTGTACTTATTTAAAGTGTATCTAATACCACTCTAAACAAAAATTACCAAATACTAAGGAGTTTCGCAAGCTACGTGTTTTTAAAGGTGGTCAATTAACCACCATTCACCGACAAATTACACTATACATATCGGTAAAATAATAAATTTTCTGAACATTCTTTATTAGGAATTTTCTTTTAAGTTTTCCCACTGCGATAAAGGCAGAAAATTTAGGGAATTGTCTGACAAATCAAGAAAGGGTATTGGTGATTGGGAGGAGTAGGATACGAGAGAAATTTCTACGGCAAAATCTAGAAACCTTTCACTTGATTTTGGCTTCTCACTGTCGTTAGTTGGTGAATATGTTATTACACTGTGGATATATATAAATTAAACCCTCCAACATAGACTATATAGATACTAGGAACTACTGGTTCTGCCAATAAATAAAACCTGATACGTGAAGTCAGATGAACCAAACTAGCTTCTGAAACCATATTTTAATTTTTGAATCCAGAGACCAAAATACACAATCATCAACGCTGATCCCCTGACTGTAGTACTCCCGTGACCTTTCGTCAAGTGCTTCTACTTTACTATGAACCCTAGTTTTCTTCATCAAGTAATTCTTACTTCCGTAACAAACGACATAAAAAAATTTATAGATCAATACAACCTCGTAGACATCGATACTAAAATCATAACATAATCCACAAGCATGAGGAGTTATGTAGCTATAAGCTTCCACATATGGACATTCAAATGTTCCATTGATCATTGATATATGTTCCATGGCTGGTCTATTTTTTCTTGTTTGCTGCAAGTTGTATTGGAGGAAAAAGGCTTTGTATTAGGTTTGTTTTCATCTCCGTTTTAGTTTGACGTAAATTATAAAGAAGGAAACGTGTTCTATTTCAATAAAGAAAAGGCAACAAAGGAAAATAAATAAATAAAATAGAACTGGAGTAGGATTCAAGACCTATTATTAGTGTTCTTTGTGTTTCATACTCCCAAAATATACATACTGTTTTTTTTTAATTTTCACCATATTATATGTATTGGTGGAAAAAAGACATGACACGTGGACAGTCGGCAAGTGTAAATGCCTAATTTTTGCTTTTTCCTTTTCTTTTTCTTTTGTTTATTATGTGTATGTGTAGTTTTTAGGAATTGACTTTAGTTTAATAAAAGGGGACTAAAGAATTGGGCTAGGTGATGTTTTTAGCCGAATTGGACCAAATTTGGCCCCCTTTTGCATTCGTATCCATTTTTGTGCCACGTTTTAACTTATACCCGCTTTGTAAAAAAAATTGCATCTGTACCCGCTTTTGCGCATAACTTCAGCATGCGGGGCTGAAGTAGCAAAGACAATCACGCAAAACTTCAGCATTCTAGTAGACGGACCTGAAGTAGCTTGTGAACTTCAATTATAAGGACAAAAATTTCAGCATACGAGGCTGAAGTTCCCCCAGTTACACTGGGGAACTTCAGCTCTAGAGCTGAAG
>ML350540.1:452-44813 GCA_005239505.1 Nicotiana paniculata | reverse complement strand
GATAATTAGTTATTTCATAGAATTTTAGTATAAAATAGTACATCATTGATTTTATATTGGCTTGGTTAAATAACGATTAGAGTGATTTAGCAAGTAGTTTACACAAGTCTCTGTGGGTACGATATCTGGACTTAAAATCCTATATTACTTGTCGACCACGTACACTTGCGTGTGCACTGGGAATTCAACCAACAAAAATCAGTAAATAATAGACATGAGAGAAACATGGAGTAACGGACTGGGCATGTAAGTCTGAATAACTCTGTAAATAATGAAATACTCATAGTGTCATGCATATGCATGTGTATATCATGACGTTCATGGGTACATGTGTTCATAACATCATTAAGCTTCTAAGGGCGTCCCATAATATCATCTCGGCCACTGTGGGCAAATCATTAACGTATACCAGCTGATCAGGTGGTGGTGCGTATATAACGCCATCTGGTCATGGGTCAATGTGCATGTATAAATGCATGAAATGCATATGAAATAAGTTAATAAAATCTCTTGGTACATCATAAGATCATTATGCCTCTGATTAATATCATAAAATAAACTTTTTCCGACTTACGTATTTTTCTGAGACCCATTGAGAGATGACAAAATAATAGGACACATGAAAATTCAAGAACGTAGGCACCTCTAATATTTCTACGAATAGAGTCATTTATGGAAGTTGTGCATTTGCTCGTTTCGGTTGTATTGTACGAATCATGCCAAAAGAAAGAATGGATAGCCTTAACATACCTGAGCCGATTCTCTTGTCAATCCCTCTAACACACGTTAGTTGCGAGAAAACACGAAATAAGTCGTATGTAAAGCTCGAAGCAAGTACAAATTCTCGGAAGAAAGTGACCCGGAATACTGACGAAACCTAACCCGACAATGATAGCAGTAGAACGTGGAAAACACCCGAGAAATTGCGCAACCACTTTAGTCAGTACCACACCAATTCCATCACAGACAACCTTTTCCGACATTGGCTAGTGAATTTTGACTTGGTACCACAGGGGAAGCCTCTCAAAACAGTATAGTACCACTGCACTGATGTCCTTGCTTTTTTATGAAAATTGGCTGGAAAGGAAGATGAGGTGTTTTAGCGTTGAAGAATTGTCCCTTATTAACTTTGAGGCACTGCTCACAAAAGCATTTCTTATAAGAAAAAAAATATGGCTATCCAAATTTATACGGTGAACTCATTAGTTCTCTGGAGATCTCAACTAGTATAGTCGACTGTCCTAGTCTTACCACCTTTCCATTCAATTCAAGAGTCACACTCTTGGCATGGGAGGGCTGCCATGTAATCCCCTTGTTGGGGGATTTGAACTTTATCAATAATCAATTAGGTAATATCTTGCTACCTGGTAATTAATCAATTACCGTATAATTAATAATTGTCTCAAATTACTTAAAATTCTATTTATTTTTAATACACTTTATACACCTCACTAACATGGTCATGTGCTACCATATAAAATTAATATATCCACTATTATTTCCTTAAAATATCCATATAAAAATACATATATTTTCTCAACTATAATTTTCTAATCTCATATAAAGAGTTAAATTTTTGTATACTTAATTCTTAAAATGGTAAAAAGATAACCTTCTTTTCTTGTGAGAAAATAATTTATATCTTTACAATAAAGAAATTTCATAAACTTTCTCATATTATGAGTATAATTTAAAACATATTTGAAAGTAGTAATATTAATAAAAATATAAAATCATATTTTTCAAACAACTTTTATTTTTTTACAAAAATGTTCCACTCAAAATACTATATATATATAACGGTATCAAGGTGGTTAAACTTACGGGGTGTAACATCCTTCCCCCCTTTAGAACATTCGTCCTCGAATGTTAACTTTTTTATATTTACAAGAATTTTCACTAGCGTTTCCTCTGTAACATAAACTAAAACCAAACTATATCTGAAGTATCAATTATCTGAAGTATCGATTATGAACAACCTTTTGTACTTGAGTATCTCGTATATTTTTCACCTTTACCTTACTTACCTTAAAATCTTGCATCACATCTTGTATTTATTTCATGACCTTCCTTCCACATAGGTATAATTCACATCCATAACTTGAAGTTTTATTATACTACGTGCACCTCTAGTGTATACATAATCCGGTGAGAGCTTCATACTGACTTCTTATGAGGCTGGTATTATTTTGATGCCCTTATAGAATATGGCTACTGTACCATCTCTCTTGTACCTCTGATATTTAAGAGTGATCCTATAATGTTCTCAATCATGAGGGCTAGAATTCTTTTGGGTCCAATAATCAGACTTCTGATTTACTTATTTGGTGTAACTCTTTAGTTTCCTCTTCCTTCTGGTTAGCCTTTATGTAGGCTTAAGCTATCTTCCGATCCGCGGCTCCTGGTATTAGTCATTACCTTAGACTTTCATAGGCGTTAGGGAATATCCATGATACAATCTTCTAACAACTCGATCCTTTGTCTATCACCTGGGCTCAATTCTTTCTTTTAACTTATACCAGAGTCTTCCATGTCTGTATGATTGTAAGCATATATGTTGTATGTATAAAACTACGAACTCTTAAGTGCATTATAACGTAATTATCTTCTGGATCATTGCTCAAGTAATTCCTTTCACTCCTTCTCAACTTTCTTTAATTTGCAAGCAATTGCGTCTCCTGATCGTTCTGCCACTTTTTTGTGTGCATACTTGGATTATCCTTGTTCCTAAGCATGCCGGAATTTTTGTGCAACTCATATGATCACGAATATTACTTTTGATTTTACTTCCCGTTCATTAGCCACGGTAGGTGCCACATTCTTATTGAGTGCATACCATGTTATAGTAAGACTCTTGTTACAAGACCATTTCCTCTTTAGTTCACTCTGCTTAGGTTGAAGCCTTCTTCCTTATTTCCTCATATAGTCTTTCATTGTCGCACTTTAGGGAGGACCCTCTGACTCTTGTAAAACTGCGAGCTTATTACATCATATACTCGACGAAATTTTTGATGTCCCTCCTCGCCTATAATTTTCCATGGTTACTTACTTCCATGCTTTTGTGCTTGTAGGGTTGCTTCTGAACCTGATATTTTGACTATCTTCCCAGTGGTACTTTCTTTTATTCCCGTAATCTCATACGATACCTTTTACTACCCCAAATCTTATCCGAATATTTCCCTAGGGTTCCGATGTCATATCAGCGAGAGTGAATCCCCATGTTGGGGCTCATTATGTTTATTTTGCATGATCTGTTGATTTATCTGTATTCTGTTATTCTAGCCATAACTAGACTCTTCCTGAATCAACTTCTAACTGCCCGTTGGTCCATTCTCATATCAATACTCCGCATAATCTTTCTTGGGTTATTTCCTTATCTTAACTTAGCTCACGTACTGGCTCCTTATCTAACATTAATATCCCGGGAAGGAACCCTTACTTCCTTTTCTTGTCGCCGTGCTTATATAACGTTCTAGAATCATAGCATATTTGTATGCTTTGAATAAGTGCAATCTCATCCCTTTTTCATTCATTTATTTTTTTGCATTCTTGCTTTACCATTCCGTAATTACTAGAACCGCTTAATTTTGACTAAATGTCATATTACTCTATATTCCCCCCCTTTAAGGGAGTACTAAGATTTAGCACTACGACGATCTGCCTATAGGTGTTTTACCTCTTCATCTTTGGCATCTTTTCACATCATCGATGACATTTAATCGTCTTGCGGTAATTCTTATATACCAAAGATAACAAAATTCCTTACTTAAGAGGGTGACACCTAGTGTAACTGGCAAACACATTTCTTTAAACTTAACCTTGCTTGCATTGCTTGCTTTAGGGAAGCGTCTACCTGAATGACCATTCTCAGAATTTGTCATGAATCTTCTTCTGTTGTCCATTCTATTATTGCTGGAACGAAATCTGAAATTCCCATGATGCCGACCTTTATCAAATCACCCCGTCCCTAATTCATGTTTAGGTTATCTTGTTCACCAATCCGTACGGGTTTCCATTACTCTAGGGTCTAAGTTTTCCTTTTGGTAATCGTGTTAGAATTGCAAACTTATTTCTCGAAATGAGGACATAGCCGTATGGCCTATACTCTTTTGTTGTCCTAAGGCATGTCCCCTCTCGTCTCTTCCTTCACTTGACTATAGATTCTGTAATACTGTCATCTTTTTATCTACCGTTGTCATCCATGTATCATATCTTACTCATAATACTTCATTAATTCTTTTCTGATTTCCTGCTAACATTTATGCTTATCACTTTATTCTAAAAACTCGAACAAGACAATCTTTTTCTTTTAGCTCCCCTTTTCTCCATCCAGTGGCTCTTCGGTTGCTTAACGTTCTACCTCTACTAGGGATAGGACCCACACTAAGGTAGTATTTATCCCCTTCCAGACTTTCAGTGCCTATCTTTGTAGCACTCATATCTAGTTGTATTACTTTAGAGTGCGCCATCTAGGTGTCTCACAAACAGATCTATTACCACGTTTGTAATACCCTTCAAAAATGTCAACTAACACAAATAATCCTTTTTCCATTTTGGGTTACTCTAATCCCAGCCGGATCCTGATATCCCATCATTTTCTTGAACTACACATGTTAGCCCCCCAATAGGGCATAACTGAGATGGGTGTGGTCAATTATACATACCTCTATTACTATTAAAGGTAACTCACAATGCTTATATTCTTCTTCCTGGATTGTAAATACCGATAATCTTCATTAACTTGGTACCTCATACCCTTCTCATTTTGCTCCTTTTACTTGTTGAAGCTTGTATCTACATTCTTAATCTCTCATTGCCTTTCACCGTAGGGTGAATAGATATTCTTGACTCAAGGCTCCTTATCGAGAGACTTACACGTCTTAGTACACACAGATATACTGAAGACCTTACATTTACTCATCATAAGCATCATGCAAAATTCGAGTTCCTCTTAACTCAGTTCTTCCACAGCTATATCTCTTTACCAACCGTCTTTCTAGATATAGGCATCGTTGTATTATGAATAAGATAGAGTTTAGGAAATTGAATTCTTACAACTGAGCTCTACCACACGATCTAGAATAAGAAGAAAGAGTGACAGTCCTATATGCCCCGTCGCATCCTCCTTGTAACGGTGGTGCACGACACACCCATAAACAAGACTCTACTAGACACGGCTTGTAGACACCCTAGGACAGAACTGCTCTGATACCACTTTTGTCACAACCCAAATCGATGGGCCGCGACGGGCACCCGATACCTTACTCAACCGAGTACCAACATAACATATCTTTCTTATTGTACTTTCATTGGCAAATTGGCCAAACGGGCCGTCATGGGCTAAAAAAATAAACATAGGGGAATATTCATTATAGGACGACCTAACCTGATATAAAAACTTATACATGTGATATACGGGCCTATAAGACCAACATGATCATTTGTAAACTCGAATCATAGGCTGGTAAGGCCATACAATCATTCGTATACATGACATCTGTCTACAATCCTCGAGGAGTACACGCTAAACATAAAGGTCAGACAGGGCCCCGACATGCCAAACAATACGCGTCTAAATCATACCGACCAAACAAGCAACTCCGGAGCAAATGGAGCACACCAACATCTTTCCCTGAGCTGATAGCCTACTTAGACGACTCTCGACCTATCTATCCGGACCTGCGGGCAAGAAACGCAACGTCTCCAGGCAAAAGGGATGTCAGTACAAATAATGTACCGAGTATGTAAGGAATGAAAATCAGTAAATAATAGACATGAGAGAAACATGGAGTAAAGGACTAGACATGTAACTCTGAATAACTCCGTAAATAGTGAAATACTCATAGTGTCATGCATATGCGTGTGTATGTCATGCCGTGCATGGGTACATGTGTTCATAACATTATGAACCCTCTGAGGGCATCCCATCATATCATCTCGGCCACTGTGGGCAAATCATTAACGTATACCAGCTGATCAGGTGGTGGTGCGTATATAACGTCATAACCTTTACCATATATATATATATATATATATATACATATATATATATATATACATATATATATATATACATATATATATATATATATATGTACATATACTTACGCGTATCTAACGCCATCTGATCATGGGTCAATGTGCATGTTTAAATGCATGAATGGCATATGAAATACGTTAATAAAATCTCTTGGTACTTCATAAAACCATTATGCCTCTGATTAATATCATAAAAAAAACTTTTTTTGACTTGCGTATTTTTCTGAGACCCATGGACAGATGATAAAATAATAGGACACATAGAAATTCAAGAATATAGACACCTCTAATATTTCTACGAATAGAGTCATTTATGAAAGTTGTGCATTTGCTCGTTTCGGTTGTATCGTACGAATCATGCCAAAAGAAAGAAGGGATGACCTTAACATACATGAGCCAATTCTCTTGAAGGAAGTGACCCGGAATACTAACGAAACCTAACCCGTAAACGATAGCAGTAGAACGTGGCAAACACCTGAGAAATTGCGCAACCACTTTAGTCAGTACCACGCCAGTTCCATCACAGACAACCTTTTTCCGACATTGGCTAATGAATACTGACTTTGTACCACAAGGGAAGCCTCTCAAAACAGTATAGTACCACTACACTGATGTCCTTGCTTTTTTATGCAAATTGGCAGGAAAGAAAGATGAGGTCTTTTAACGTTAAATAATTGTCCCTTATTATCTTTGCGGAACTGATCACAAAAGAATTTCTTATAAGAACAAAAAAAAGATAGCTATCCAAATTTATGTGCTGAACTAATTAGTTCTCTGGAGATGTCAACTAGTATAGTTGATTGTCCCAGTCTTGCCACCTTTCCATTCAATTCAAGAGTCACACTCTTGGCATGGGAGGGCTGCCACGTAATCTTTTTGTTGGGAGATTTAAACTTTATCCAATAATTAATTAGGTAATATCTTACTACCTGGTAATTAACCAATTATCCGATAATTAATAATTATCTTAAATTAATTAAAATTCTACTTATTGTTAATACACTTTATACACCTCACTAACATGGTCATGTGGTACCATATAAAATAAATACATCCACCATTATTTTCTTAAAATATCCATGTAAAATACATATATTTTCTCAACTATAATTTTCTAATCTCACATACATAGTTAAATTTTCGTATGCTTAATTCTTAAAATGGTAAAAAGATAACCTTCTTTTCTTGTGAGAAAATAATTTATATCTTTACAATAAAGAAAACCTCATAAACTTTCTCATATTATGAGTATAATTTAAAACATATTTGAAAGTAGTAATATTAATAAAAATATAAAATCATATTTTTCAAACCACTTCTATTTTTTTACAAAAATGTTCCACTCAAAATACTATATCATATATATATATATATATATATATATATATATATATATATATATATATCTCCACACTTACAACAGAACCAATGTACAGAAATTTAGGCATGCTTTCAGTTAATTAGACAGCTCAAGGTGATAAGACAATTACGGTTCTGAAGAGTTTAACATATATAACTCAATGTATTCTACATGCCAATGCATCAGCAGTATGAAATGCACAATGCACTCCATCTCAAATACTCGTCCGCTTAGTACTGTATATGGCTCGCATTGCCCAGGGAAGATCCATCCCAGATTATATACACATCAGAAAGAAGTCACTCAGTACTGAGGAAGGCCGATCCAGCCCTATGGAGAAGATCCATCTCCAGATAATGATACATCTCACAACTACTCGGTACATTATATGGCTCGGCGGCCTAGGGAAGATCCATCCCAGATTATATACACATCAGAAAGAAGTCACTCAGTACTGAGGAAGGCCGATCCAGCCCTATGGAGAAGATCCATCTCCAGATAATGATACATCTCACAACTACTCGGTACATTATATGGCTCGGCGGCCTAGGGAAGATCCATCCCAGAATACGTATATACATCACTGACATCTATCGCTCAGTACCGCGGAAAAACGGGCCAATCCAACCTCATGGAGAAAATCCATCTCCGAACATAAACACTTCAGACAAGATCCATGTCCAAGGAAGATCCATCCCTCAATATGACTTCGGACAAGATCCATGTCCAGGGAAGATCCATCCCTCAAATATCACTGCGCTCACTGGGGGTGTGTTATTGACTCCGGAGGGGCTCCTACAGCCCAAGCGCTATCATAAGCCAGATACATGCCTAATCAATATAACATGTTGCGGTGTGCAGCGTGATCCCACAACTGTCACTCAATATTAGGCTCTCGGCCTCACTCAGTCATCACTCTCCAGTCACACTCACATGGGATCACAACATGAACTAGCCCGAATCAATGATATAATGCATAAAACAATAATTACCGAGACTGAGACATGATATGATTTCCAACATGCTTACTTTAATCACATAGATAGAAGCGCAAATATAAACAAGAAAGAACCACTAAATGGTTCCATAGAATGAACCAGGTAACAAGTCTCACGGTGCACGCCTGCATAGTGCACGCCCGTCACGGTGCACACCCGCACGCCCATCACAAATCCTGAATTTGGTCAAACCCGGCCCCCTGGACCACGTCTCGAAATTTGATGAAAATCACAAAACTGGAATCCGTATTCACTCACGAGTCCACCCATATCAAATTCCTCGAAATCTGACATCAAATGGCCATTAAAATCCCAAATATAATTTCTTAAATTTTTCTTCCATTTTCTCCCAATTTTCACCCCAATTTCCCAAATTAAATGATAAAAATCAAGTCATAATCATGGAATTAGACCAAATTTGAGTGAAGAAAACTTACCCCAATAACCCTACTGAAAATCCCCTCCAAATTCGCCTTCTCCCGAGCTCTCCAATGAATGTTAGAACTTAAACATTCTGCCCAGTTTTTTTTCCAATGCGATCACATCAATTCCAACGCAATTGCGAAGCACAAATAATATTGACCCTAATTAACCTTACGCGATCACGTACCAGCCCACGCGTTCGCGATTCAATG
The DNA here is from genome assembly GCA_005239505.1 of Nicotiana paniculata. NCBI lineage: Eukaryota > Viridiplantae > Streptophyta > Magnoliopsida > Solanales > Solanaceae > Nicotiana > Nicotiana paniculata. The sequence continues at coordinate 35,781 of ML350540.1, read as the reverse complement.
TTACACAACCCCATGCGTTCGCATCCTCCCTCACGCATTCGCGAAGAGCAAACGACTCAACTTTCACTTCCTCCCTTTTCTTCTACGCGAACGCGACAGTGACCACACGTTCGCAAAGCACAATTCCACACCCAAACGTGATTGCGGCCAACCTTGTGCGGTCGCATACACAAAATAGCGCAGCTCTCTGCTAAGCCTACGCGATCGCAAAAATTGTCATGCGATCTCACAGAAGGAAACTAGAAGAATTAACACCAGAAAATCTGCCAACCTTTAAGTCCAAAAATTGGTTCGTTAACCACCTGAAACACACCGGAGGCCTTCGGGACTTCAACCAAACATGCCAACACATCCCATAACCTCATTCAAACTCAGTCCAGCCTCCGTAACACTCAAAAATATCATCAAAACACCAAATAAATCAAAAATTCAAGCCTAAGGATTTCTAAACATTCGAAATTCGCCAACGATGCCGAAACCAATCAAACCACGTCCGATTGATCTGAAATTTTTTACACACTTCACAAACGACACGACGAACCTATTTCGAATTCTGAATTCCATTCCGACCCCGATAGCTCATATTCCACTGCCGACCGAAAATCGCGAAAAATCTAATTTTGCCAATTCAAGCCTAATTCTACCACGGACATCCGAATAACATTCCGAATACACTCCTAAGTCCCAAACCTAACGAAGCTATCCGAACAATAAAAACCACATTCTGAGATCATATACCTATAAGTCAACTTCCGATTTACTTTTCCAACTATTGAACCAAGTTAAGAGACTAAGTGTCTCATTTCTCCCCGCAACCACTCTAAACTCGATCCAACCAACCCAACACAACATAAAAGAGCTGAATCACACAAAAATAAAGCAAAAATGGGGGGAAACAGGGCTAAAACTATCGAAAGGACCGATCGGATCGTTACATTATTGAAGTCTCAAATTTTAAGTTATTAGTCCTATATGTGTTGTGCCTAGGTGATCTATGCAGTTGAATGTAACAAGATCTGCTGGGAGAAGTCCCATAGTTATTCATGCTTTCTAACAATGACGTACATGAAACAATGTTCGAGTAGTTTAGCATTAACCAATTATAACAAGCAATTATTCCCTATAGACAGGATCTCTAACGCATAGTACTTAGAGCTTACTTTATTGTCATATATTAATCCTATATGCATAATTTCTAGGTGAACAGTGCCAAGTAGAATAATTGGAATCCTATAGGCATGATTTCAAGTTGGCTAATTGCAACATTTTGTGTCTGCGAGTAGACAACGTGTGGGTGTGCTTCCTCTAATGGCATGGTTTCTATAGTGTACTAGTAATTAAACAACATATATAACAAATAAATTACCAAGTCCTATAGGCATTATCTAGCCTTTTTTCCTGCAAATATTAAATTCTACCAATTTCCCCCTTTTACTAACACCTCAATCGTTTATACAAAATTTATTACAGGCCCAATAATGAATAAGATCAAAGTATTATACAAATGATGATAATAAGCCTTCAGCAGGCCCAAATAAAATACCCAACATTGTCCTGGCCTTCATTAACTCTTACACAGCATACCCATGCCTCCAATAAAGAGCCACATTCAACACACGATTCTAGAATCTATAAAGGAGCCTAAAGTCAATTTATTAGCCCATAGTGTCAAGTATCAACCAATACAACAGATAACAAGTTAGAGTGGGATGAATAGGGGTAGTTTAATATTCAGGGAATGACAAAAGGACCAAGTCCTAGTGTGTCAACGTTCACAGGGGTCTCAATTGGACCCTGAGTAGTGCTCACACTAGGGAAGTCAATAATAGAACCTAGGTAGCCTTGGATTTCAACAGGCTAAGAATGAGAATTCAAGAGAGAGCTCAGGTGACAAGTGAAGGATAATAAACCAAGGTTGAGAGACAAACTAAGGGATACAGACATAGTCAAGTTGCATATAGAGCAGATAATAGAAGAAGCCATAGGGTTTAAGCACAAGCTTAACAAAGATTTAGAAAACATGTTCAACACTTAGGTCATAAGAAGTCATGCATTATCAAAATTAAGAGAAGAACAAATTCGCATAATTGGTGAAAAAGTGTCATGCACAGATTCATAATAAAGGGAAAGTGTCACGACCCCAAATCTAAACTAGTCGTGATGGCTCATATCGTGGGACTAGGCCAGCCAAATTAAAACTCAAAGCGTAAAGCATCTTTTATTTATATCATTATTACACTGATAATCCATAAAGGTTTCATTTAATCATTTTAAAAAAGATATAGCTACACTGAAGTTAAATACAACCCCCAAGATCCCAGAGTCACTGGTCATGAGCATCTACAGAAAATACACAACTCTGGAAAATAAACTCTATAATAGTAAGCAGGAGAGAGGGCAGGGATGCAGACGCGTGCAACTACCTCACAATATCTCCGAGAAGTCTCTAGAACAGATTCACAACTCATTTTGCCATAGCACCTGGATCTGCTCACAAGGTGCAGGGAGTAATGTGAGTACGCCAACTCAGTAGTAACAAAATAAATTAGGTCTGAGTAGTAAGAAACATATAAAGTCAAATCCTGATTTCACAATAAGCACAGTCTTTCTTTCCAACAGTGAATACGTTTCAGTAAAAATCCTTTGAAAAGTGTAATTTCCGGAAATTTCAGAAAAATGTCCAAGAAGTTTAGCGTAAAAAATAAGTAAATCATAAGTAGCCAATCGGGAAAAACCATGAATAAGAAACTGCTCCTCGAGCGTAACATCACTTAGAATCAGCCCCTCTGTCATACCTCACAGTCACTCAGTAGGTACCTGCGCTCACTGGGGGTGTGTACAGACTCCGGAGGGGCTCCTTCAGCCCAAGCGCTACAATCAAGCCACCTCGTGGCATCTCATATCCTCACAATCAGGCCCTCGGCCTCACTCAGTCAGAAACTCTCAGTAAGCCCCTCGAGCTATCAGTAAAACAGGGTACTCTACCCAAAACATCATTTTATAACTCAAATAGTGTAAATAAGGCTGAGTTTCGATAACAGTTAAGCATAATATGAGTGAGTGTAAATCATAAGTCAACACAGTGAGGAAATAACAGTAAAAGCCCCCAAGGGGTCTAAACAAGTCAGCGCAATGCCCCAAACATGGCTTACAGCCCAAATATAGCAATAGTTTTAGAACACAATTTAACATATGATTTAGAGTAAAATATACAACTCAATAGTTGCCGCGGAAAGGACCAAATCCAAATCCAAATCAGTGCACGCTACACACTCGTCATCCGGCACGTGCGCCATTCCAAAACTAGTGACAAAATACGTGGTCTGGGGTTTCATGCCCTCAGGACAAGATTTACAGTCATTACTTACCTCAAACCGGCCCACATACTAATTCGCGATGCTCTTTCCTCTCGAATCGGCTCCCGACCGCTTCAAATCTATCCAAAACCAAATTAATATCATCAATTTAAAATTTCCGAAATTGGCCAAACCCGGCCCTCGGGCCCACGTCTCGTAATTCTATAAAAATTGCATCACAAGAATCCTTATTCTCTCCCGAGTCTATACATATAAAATGCATCCAAATCCGACCATAATTGACCCCTAAATTCCTTAATTATAAGTCTCAATTTCCCAAGCCCTGAACCCCAATTTATGCCATTCAATTTCACTAATTCCAAGTCTAATCCGTGAAATATCAACACAGAATCGAGTTTTTAGTCCAAGAAACTTACCTCCACAGAAGATCCTCGAATTCCCTCTTCAATTTGCTCCTAAAATGTCTCAGCCCTAATGAAAAAGTGATGAAAGTGCCAAATATTCGCTAAGGGCCCTTTATATATGATCTGCCCAGCGATTCCCGCACCTGCGGCCTCATTAGCGCACCTGCGGACCCGCACCTGCAGTCCCAGGTGCGCACCGGGGCATCTGACTTAAGTCCCGACTTCTGCACCTGCGGGCTCATAGGTGCGATCAGGCATCCGCACCTGCGTTCCTAGTCCAGGTTTCCCTCTCCCACATCTGCGCAAGGTCTTCGCACCTGCGGACCTTGTGTCTGTGGTCTTCCTTCCGCAGGTGCGACCACACCAGCAGTGGTGCACCAGCAGCAGTTTTGCTGCAATTTTCTAAGTCCAAACCTCCGTTTACCATCCGAACTCAATCCCGAGCCCCTCGGGACCCCAACAAAATATACCAACACGTCATAAACTATCACCCAAACTTATTCGAACCCTCGGGACACTCAAAATAGCATCGAAACACAAATTCGACTCATGATTCAAGCCTAAGAATCCTAAATCTTGCGAGAATCACCAACGATGCCGAAACCAACCAAAACACATACGAATGACTTGAAAATTTGCACACACGTCCAAATGACATTACGAACCTTCTCACCAGGAATACACTGTTAATCAAATACATGAACGCTACCGGGGCATTCGTCAGCCCAAAAGACATCACCAGGAACTCATAACACAACAGAACGATCCGCTTCACTCCACAACTAAACAACATGAGAGATCTTCCAATACACTCACAAATCGAAGCCATATGCCAACTCGAGACAGAAATCAAACACCCAATAGTCTTTCCACATATCCAGCCCATCCTTTTTTGTCACAACCAAGCGAGATGAACACATCTCACCCTCAAATCACATTCACCACATAGTCATCCTGTCACAAAACCCCACTGATAAGGACACAAACGGACATATAAGTCCCCAAACACATGTGCTCACACAATGAAATCTCAGCGCGCAAGCCACAGACAGAATTCGGCCTCAAGTCCTCCAGACTGGCCCATTATCAATATGCTAAAATCATATTTCATCCATGGAAGTCATAAGCCGTTGATGCACAGCTGATACCAAGCGCTCACGTGGGCATTTGAATACATGGAAGGAATTCAAGAGTTACGCTTTGGCTGGATAAAATGGATTTGCATGACAAGAAGTCAATAATGTGAGATTTTCCTAAGGGTTTTGTAGCCTCTCGAAGTTAAGTACAGACGCCTCCGTACAGATCCGCAAGACTCTACTACACCTACTCATGACCGGTGAGTCCTATGTAACCTAGCACTCTGATACCAACTTGTTACGACTCCAAATCTAAACTAGTCGTGATGGCTCTTATCGTGGGACTAGGCCAGCCAAATTAAAACTCAAAGCGTAAAGCATCTTTTATTTATATCATTATTAAACTGATAATCCATAAAGGTTTCATTTAATTATTTTTAAACAGATACAGCTATACTGAAGTTAAATACAACCCCTAAGATCCCGGAGTCACTAGCCATGAGCATCTACAGAAAATACACAACTCTGGAAAATAAACTCTATAATAGTAAGCAGGAGAGAGGGCAGGGCTGCGAACGCGTACAACTACCTCGCAAAATCTCCGAGAAGTCTCTAGAACAGATACACAGCTCACAAGGTGCAGGGAGTAATGTGAGTACGCCAACTCAGTAGTAATGAAAATAAATCAGGTCTGAGCAGTAAGAAACACATAAAGTCAAATCATCATTTCACAATAAGCACAGTCTTTCTTTCAAACAGTGAATACGTTAAATCATCACGCTTAAAAAGCCACTTACAGTAAAAATCCTTTGAAAAGTGTAATTTCCAACAATTTAAGAAAAATGTCCAAGAAGTTTAGCGCTAAAAATAAGTAAATCATAAGTAGCCAATCGGGAAGAAACATGAATAAGAAACTACCCCTCGGGCATAACATTACTCAGAATCAGCCCCTCGGGCATACCTCACAGTCACTCATAATTAGCCTATCGGGCAACCTCACAGTCACTCATACCTCCCAATCACTCGTCACTCGTCACTCGACACTCGGCACTCGGCACTCGCACTCAGTAGGTACCTGCGCTCACTTGGGGTATGTACAGACTCCGGACGGGCTCCTTCAACCCAAGCACAAAAATCAAGCCACCTCGTGGCATCTCATATCCTCACAATCAGGCCCTCGGCCTCACTCAGTCAGACACTCTCAATAATCCCCTCAGGTAATCAGTAAAACGGGGTACTCGACACAAAACATCATTTTATAACTCAAATAGTGTAAATAAGGCTGAGTTTCGAAAACAGTTAAGCATAATATGACTAAGTGTAAATCATAAGTCAACATAGTGAGGAAATAGCAGTTAAAAGCCCCCAAGGGGTCTAAACAAGTCGGCACAAGGCCCCAAACATGGCTTACAGCCCAAATATAGCAATAAATTTAGAACACAATTTTACAGATGATTTAAAGTAAAATACGCAACTCAATAGTTGCCTCGGAAAGGACCAAGTCCAAACCCAAATTAGTGCACGCTACACACTCGTCATCCGGCATGTGCGCAGTTCCAAAACTAGTGAGAAAATACGAAGTTCGGGGTATCATACCCTCAGGACAAGATTTACAATCACTACTTACCTCAAACCGGCCCACATACTAATTCGCGATGCTTTTTCCTCTCGAATCGGCTCCCGACCGCTCTGAATCTATCCAAAACTAGATTAATATCATCAATATACGCTAAAGGAACAAGGCGCACTCGAAAACTATAATAATTAGGACAAATTCCCGAAATTGGCCAAACCCGGCCGTCAGGTCCACCTCTCAGAATTCTATAAAAAATGCATAACAAGAATCCTTATTCTCTCTAGAGTCTATACATATAAAATGCATCAAAATCCGATCACAATTGACCCCTAAATTCCTTAATTATAAGTCTCAATTTCCCAAGCCCTAAACCCCAATTTATGCCATTAAATTCCACTAATTCCAAGTCTAATCCGTCAAATATCAACATAGAATCGAGTTTTTAGTCCAAGAAACTTACCTCCACAGAAGATCCGGAAGACTGACGAAACCTAACCCTCAAACCACCCGATAGGAGAATGACACCGCCGACCATATAAACCCTCAAATGGAGCCATCTCGATGCTGGACTGATAACTGTTGTTGTAAGCAAACTCGGCCAAAGGCAAGAACTGGTCCCACTATCCCCCAATTTCAATCACACATGAGCATGTCCTTAAAGATGTGAACTATTTGCTCCGATTGACCGTCGGTCTGAGGATGAAATGTTTTGCTGAGATCCACACGGGTCCCTAACTCACTCTGAACGGCTCTCCAGAAATGCAAAGTGAATTGAGGGCCTCTATCTGATATGATGGAATTCGGCACACCGTGCAACCAGACTATCTTCCGAATATAAATCTGGGCCAACCTCTTTGAAGTATAAATAGTGGCAACTGGAATGAAGTGTGCCAACTTGATCAGCATGTCAACAATGACCCAAACCGCATCGAACTTCTGCAAATACTGCGGCAACCCAACTACGAAGTTCATAGCGATACGCTCCCACTTCCACTCGGGTATAATCATCTACTAGAGTAAGTCACCTGGCCTTTGGTGCTCATACTTAACCTACTGGCAATATAGGCACCTAGCTACATACTCAACAATGTCTTTCTTCATCCTCCACCACCAATAATGTTGTCTCAGGTCCCGATACACCTTCGTAGCACCTTGATGAATCAAGTACCGAGAACTATGGGCCTCCTCTCGAATCCTCTCTCTCAGGCCATCAACATTAGGAACACATAGAAGACCCTGGAGTCGTAGAACACCATCCTTGCCAATAGAAACCTCTTTTGGCACCACTCTGTAGTACCGTCTCTATGAGAACTGCTAAGTGAGGATCATCAAATTGTCAGGCCTTGATCTGCCCCAATAATGAAGACTGAGTAACAACACATGCAATAACTCGACTGGGTTTCTAAATATCCAACCTCAAAAGTTTGTTTTCCAAGGATTGAATGTCCAAAGCTAGTGGACTCTCCTCTACTAAAATGAATGCCAAGTGCCCGGATGATAAAGAATAGTAATGTCATAGTCCTTCAGTAACTCAAGCCATCTGCGCTGCCTCAAATTGAGATCCCTTTTCTTGAACAAGTGTTGTAAATTGCGGTGATCAGTGTAGACCTCACAAGACACCCATATAAATAATACCTCCAAATCTTAAGAGCATGAACAATCGCGACCAACTCAAAATCATGCACAAGATAATTCTTCTCATGTGGCTTCAAGTGACGTGAAGCATAAAGCAATAATTCGCCCCTCCTGCATTAATACACAACCCAAGCCATTGCGTGAAGCGTCACAATACACCGTATACGTCCCCAAACTGGAAGGCAACACAAGGACTAGTGATGTGGTCAAAGCTATCTTGAGCTTCTGAAAGCTCGCCTCATAATCATCGGACCAACGAAACTGAGCACCCTTCTAGGTCAATCTAGTCAAAGGTGCTGCAATGGATGAAAAGCCCTCCACAAACCGGCCGTAATAACCTGCTAACCCTAAGAAACTCCTTATCTCAGTCGCCGAAGTGGGACGAGGCCAACCCTGAACTGCCTCAATCTTCTTGGGATTCACCTTAGTACCCTTGCCTCATACAATATGTCCCAAGAATGCCACAGAATCTAACAAAAACTCACACTTGGAGAACTTAGCATACAACTTCTATTCCCGCAAGGTCTGGAGCACTACTCTCAAATGTTGTTCATGCTCCCCCAGGCTGCGTAAGTAAATCAAGATGTCATCAATGAATAAAGTAGCAAAGGAATCAATATAAGGCCTGAATACCCTATTCATCAAGTCCATAAATGTCGTTGGGGCATTAGCCAAGCCAAAGGACATCACTAGAAACTCATAATGGCCATATCTAGTACGGAAGGCAGTCTATGAAACATCTGAGTCCCGAATCTTCAAAAGAAGGTACCTCGATCTCAAGTCAATCTTACAAACCCCCTAGCACCCTGTAACTGGTCAAACAAATCATCAATACGTCGCAACAGGTACTTGTTCTTAATGGTGGATTTGTTCAACTGGCGGTAATCAATGCACATCCCCATAGTCCCATCCTTCTTTTTCACAAATAATACTAGTACACCCCAAGGTGATACACTCGGTCTGATAAACCCCTTTTCTAGTAATTCCTCAAGCTGCTCCTTCAACTCCTTCAATTCACTCGGAGCTATACGATACAATGGGATAGATATAGGCTGGGTTCCTGGAGCCAAGTTAATGCAAAAATCAATATCGGGATCTGGCGGCATGCCCGAAAGGTCAAAAGAAAATACATCGGTGAACTCCCGGACTACTAGCACTAAATCAATCGTTGGAGACTTTGTGGTAGTATCCCAAACATAGGCTAGATAATCCAAACAACCCTTATTTTCTTTCAGAAAAGAGATAGCCCGACTGGATGTATTGACGGACGAACCCTTCCACTCTAATCTAGGAAACTCTGGCATTGCTAAGGTAACAGTCTTTGCATGGAAATCAAGGATGGCTTGATATGGAGATAACCAGTCCATGCCTAGGATGACCTCAAAGTTGGTCATATCAAGTAACATAAGGTCCACTCTAGTCTTGTAACCATAGAATGTGACCACACAGGACTGGTAGATCCAATCTACACCCATAGAATCGCCCACATGAGTGGACACAAAAAGAGGATTACCCAAGGACTCACAAGGAATATCCAGGAAATGAGCAAACAAAGATGTTACATATGAACAGGTAGACCTTGGATCAAATAATATCGAAGCATCCCTACCGCAGACAGAAATAATACATGTGATCACAGCATCTGAGGCCACGGCATCTGGTCTGGCCGGAAAAGCATAAAATCTAGCTGGAGCGCCGGCTGGCTGGCCTCCACCTGACAGCACAACAGCTGGCTGACCTCCCCCTGCCTGGCCTCCACCTCTAGGACGACCCCTACCTGCCTATCCCCCACCTCTGGGCGGTCGGACGGCTGATGCTGTAATCATATGCTGATGACCCTACTGTACTGCCTTGCCCCGAAGTCTGGGACAAAATCTCTTCATGTTACCAAGATCTCCACACTCGTAACAACCCCTCGGTACCATAGACTCCTGCCCTGAAGTCTGACCCTGATGGCCTGAATACCCACTAGGAGAACCCTAGATGTCTGGTGGGCGGTATGAAGTCTCTGACGTGGCGCTAAAATAAGGTCGCACCGGAACACCCCGAGGAGGTGGTGGTGTTGAATATTTGGGCCTGCTAGGCTGGCCCCTCCCAAACCGACCTCTGCCCCTGGTCGATGCACCCCTAAACTCTCCATAGAATCGGGTCATCTTGTCCTGCTGCATCTGATCTCTACCTCTCTGGCGGTAGCCCTCAATCCTCCAAGCAATCTCCACTATTAGCTGACAATCAGTGCCTGTCTCAACCTCCCGAGCCATACTAGCCCAAATAGTGGGGGGTAACCCCGAAATAAATATCCACACTCCCTCTGCATTGATATAAAGTATGATAAGTGAATGGTGAGACAACTCAGAGAATCTTGCCTCGTAATCGGTCATTGACATCTAACCCTGCTCGAGGTGACCTCGCAACTCTTCCCTCTGAGAGGGTGGGATATACACGTCCAAGAAAAGCTGGGTAAACTAGTCCCAAGTCATAGGAGGAGAACCCAATGGTCTGCCAAGAAGATAAGACTGCCACCACCTACGGGCCCTGACCTCCAACTGGAATGTAGTGGAATCCACCCCATGGGACTCAACATCCTCATGTTTTTCAGTCTGTCCCTGCACCTTGTCGTGTCTCTTTTTCTCGCGAAATCAGGTTACGACATATGAAAACCCTTTTAAAGAGGTATTAAAAGAGGAGAGTCGCTACCAAACGATTTTAAGGTGCGTTAGGGCACCTATTTGCAAATGACTCTGGTTTAACTAGTTAACGCCACCAAATATCGGGTAAGGGTTCAAATTACCTCAAAGAGAAGGTGTTAGGCAGTCCTCGAGGTCCATAATTGTGGGTCCCGGTCAAACTTAAATTATGTGGATTAGGCTACGTGATCAAATAAGAAAAGAGAGTATTAAAATCTAAGAATTTTATTACAAAGATCTTAATGTGAATATAGAAGTACAACTATTTTAATTCTACTAGAAAGAAAGAAGGGGGGGTGGGTTCCTAAGTTTTTTAGCCTAATGGATCATCCCGTGTAACATAAATAATATTTCGTAGCTCCCTTGGGATAGGGTGTTACTCATATTATTCAGCGGGCACAAACTATTATCTCCTGCTATTCGATTACTATGTTAAGGTTTTTTACCTCAAAGCATTCTAATTCATTTCTAAGTCGTACCCTACGCGTGCACTACCCTTCCAATACTTATGGTCCAGGAGGTTTTAAACCTCTATTTGGATGGTTCTAGACCTTATCTAGGTTGTTCAAGAATGCAAAACTAGGCGACAAGCAAAAACACATAAAGACTTCATGTAAAGACAGCTAAAGGCTCACATTAATCTCCACACGTAATCAACAAATGCACGCAAATAGGTATACAAATTAAGAGATTTTCAGAATCCAGAACCTTAAACCTATAGACATGGTTTCTAGGTGATTTTTTGAGTTAAAGCATGCGGGCCGTTTTAAAGGCAAGATATTGCTCATAGACAGAATTATTCAGGCATTACAAGCTGATTATTGCAAGTTTTAAGTTACCAACCCTATATGTGTTATGCCTAGGTGATCTACGCAGTTGAGTGTAACAAAATCTGCTGGGAGAAGTCCCAGAATTAATCTTGCTTTCTAACAGTGACGTACATGAAACAGTGTTCGAATTGTTTAGCATTAACCAATTATAGCGAGCAATTATTCCCTATAGGCAAGATCTCCAACGCATAGTACTTAGAGCTTATTTTATTGACATGTCTTATTCCTATAGGCATAATTTCTAGGTGAACAGCACCAAGTAGAATAATTGGAATTCTATAGCCGTGGTTTCCAATAGGTAGGTTTTCTAATAATACATAGCAATAAATATAATTACAACATTTTGTGTTTGCGAGTAGACAGTGTGTGTGTGTGTGTGTGTGCTTTCTCTAATGGCATGGTTTCTATAGTGTACATAGTAATTGAACAACACATATATCAAATAAATTATCAAGTCCTATAGGCATATTATCTATCCATTTTGCATGAAAATATTAAATTTTACCAATTTTCCCCTTTTACTAATACCCCAATCGTTTATACAAAAGTTATTACAGGCCCAATAATGAATAGGATGAAAGTATTATACAAATGATGACAATAAGCCTTCAGGAGGCCCAAATAAAATACCCAGCACTGTCTGGGCCTTCAATAATTCTCACACAGCATAGCCAGGCCTCTAATAAGGAGCCATATTCAACACACGACCCCATAACCCATAAAGGAGCCCAAAATCGATTTATTTTACCATAACACCAAGTATTGCACCATGTAAGTCAACCAATTTAGGTATACAGAAGATAACAAGATAGAGCAGGATGAACATAAGTAGTTTGAGATTTAGGGAATGACTAAGCACCAAATCCTAGTGTGTCAGAGTTCAGAAGGGTCTCAATTTGACCCCGAGCAGTGCTCACACTAGGGAGGTCAATAATTAGAACCTCTCAGGCGACTAAGAATGAGAACTCAAGAGAGCCCATATGACAAGTGAAGGATAGTAAACCAAGGTTGATAGACAAAGCTGAGGGGGTCAAACATAGTCAAGTTGAGCACATAGAGCACATTATGAAACAGGCCTTGAGGCTTTAGAGCAAACTTAGCAAAGATTCAGAAAAACAAGTTCGACACCTAGTGCATAAGTAGTCATAAATTAGCAGAACAGGTTTGCAGGAGTAATGGTAGCATACACATATTCATAATAAAGGAAAAGGTCCAAATTATGCTAAGTGTAAGTCCTAATGTTATGAAACAGTCATACTAATTTTGCAGCAGAACAACATTTAGACATGATAAAAGCATATTACAACTACTGGTGAATCAGGGAGTTAAAAGATTCTATAGGGCATACTGATAGAGAACATGATCAAAACATGCTATATAGGCAAGCTATCACCACAGATATTCAGAATACAAAAGGAAAATAGACTTGTGCTATGTAGTGAGTGTAAACATTCATGTTTTGAATACAATTGACCAGCTAACTAAAGAGAGCACAAATTATGTAGGTAAAGCATGTTTCAAATAACAAGATTGATAGCCTAAGGCAAAATGAAGCACCAAAAGATGCTAACAAGTGTAAAGGTCCCAAATAGTAGTGAAAAGAATCTAATTTACTCGAATCAGGTTTAGGCATGCTTCAAACTATCAACATTATGAGGCTAAAAGTTAACGAGGCCTAAAATTGGTGTGAAAGAAACAGAGTTGCACACAAAACAACCCAGAAAATACATTAAGCTAACAAACTTCAGAAGTGAAAACATATGCAAACTACATATACATAGGAATGAATTACAAAGTCCAGTAACTCACTAGTTAAACGAAGAAAAGTAAAGAATAAACCTCCACAAAAAACCCAGAATCCCAATGCGTCAAAGTTCTCAAGAGCTTCGATGAACTCAGGGAAACGCTCGCACCAAGAACAGGTTAAGTAGCAAGGTCTTTATTGGCCTTTGCTTTCAGCCGGCCAAAATAGAATACAAAACAAGAGAGTAACCAAAAACCCCAATTTTTAGTGAAGAAATATTGATTCAAAAAGTCTGTCTCAAGAGGGGAAATGAGGAGGTTTATATAGAAGTCAATAATTGAAGGAACACATAAGGAAATGAAGTAAATCAACAACAAATAAGGAAAGAAAACATGGAAAATCAATTCGAAATCAATTTAGGAGAGAAATTCGGTAAACCCTAGTTTTTTAGAAAAAGTATGAATCACAAAAATCAAAACAAAATCGGACTCACATAATACAGTGTTGAACGTATGTAGACGAAATAGTGCTCAAAATCAAAGATTCGAACCCCTTTTTGTTCGATTTCATACATTATTGCTTGCCATGTTTAGGCAAGCACTTAGGTAACACCACAAATGGACAACCAGTACCAAAAAGACTCGAATATGGCAAAGAAAATAGTAGTAGAATCCTATTAGGAGAGGAATTAGGGGAGGGATTAGATGAGGCAGATAGGTTAAAAAAGAGAAGAGTTTCAGGGTGGCGGGTTAGAGGGAATGGGGGATTATGGTTTGGGTGCTTAATTAAAAGGGATGGGTTAATTGTGGGCCATTAGATCTTGAAAGATCAACGACTAGGATTTTAAAATGAATGGGGAGGGTTGATAAAATAGGTATGGGAGGGTGGGTTGCTGGTATTGGGCTAGGGGTTATTGGTCTACGGTTTTAGGGTGTGGGCTGGTGAACTGGGGTCCGAAATTTTGCCTGTTTTGGGCCAGATTTAAAAATATAAGAAACTAAAGAAAAATAATTTAATAAAATAGATCTAAGAAATATAAAAATAATATTAATGCAACATAGTAATCTAAAACAATAGTAGAATATTATAAAAATGCAAAAAATTATTTTAACTTTGAATAAAATGATAAATGCAATAGATTGCAAAATATAGGCTATTATTGCAAGATTGTGTAAATAGCCTAAAATTATAATATAATTATATGAAATGAAGTAAAAATATTTAAAACATATATGTATATTGAAATAATAAATTTTTTGATGATTAAGTCATCACAAATAATTTAAAGGAATAATTAGTAAATATTCAAGTAATTTAAATGCAAGAAAAATTTTAAAGCTTTAAAAATTATGAAAAATTATGGAAAATGCTTGTAAATTAAATAACGATGCAAATATGACATGTGAAAGTATATATGCTATCTTAAAAATGTGAGGGGAAAATTGGATATCTACAACTGCCCCTCTTTACCCGGAATGATGGAAGAGTTGTCGGGTGAAGAAAATGATGGCCAATTTTGGCCGAATTGAATGAGGGATAATATGATTTGAAAAAAAAATGGGGTCCCAAACATGGTTCCTAAGTTTCCTACATATCCATGGTGTTACGGGAATCAGGTCGTGTGTAGTTCTAGATCCAACGGCGAACAAAACAGATAAAGTTGTTATGAGGATGATCGTATGTTTTGGAAAGGGTTCTTTTGGGCAGGATAGTATCAGATGAATTTATGCGAAATCATGAATGTGAATTTGAAGTGTTGAGGATATATCACTGAACAAATATCTGAACGGTCATAGAGCGAAAGGTGGGATTTGATGGTGGTCAGTTATGTTTGAAATAATTACAGGATGTGAATGGAAACCGAAGCGAAGATTGATCCCGTTCGGAGAATGATTACTTCCTGGATTACCTGCAAAACTTACAACATAGCGCATGCAAATATATACGGGCTATTGCGAGAATTTAAACATGATGCAAATTCCCTTTGGACCATGAAGGTTGTCTTTGGATGGTGAGAATGATATCCTTAGACTTTGACGTCCTAGGCCATGAATCATGCGATAAGGGATTCGCACGCCATGAAATGATGTCCTCGGGCCATGAGGATGGTTCCTCTGGACTATGACGGCTTTAAATAATAATGTGCGCTTCTGAGAGATCCTCAGGCCATGGAATGACGTCTGCCGACTATGAAGATGATGCCTTCGGACTATGAAGCCTTTGGACAAAATAGCGATATTTCAGCCCATGAAATGCAAAGGTATGATATTTGGTCATATGCAAAGATAAGACAAGACGAGGATTATTTGTGTAAGATGAGGGAAAAGCTTAGCCCTGGGTGAATAGAGGATAGTGTTAGGTCTTAGATGGCGTAGTGGAGATAGTATTTAATCTTGAGGAAAAGGCAGTGCTTAGCCTTATGCAAGAAGGGAGGCAGTGCTTAGCCTCATGCAAAGAGGAGACGATGCTTAGTCTCATGTGGGAAAGGAGATTCTTAGCCTTATACAATTGGGGAGGCAGGGCTTAGCCTCATGAAAAGAAAGATACAATGCTTAGTCTCAGTCCGGGAAGACAATGCTTAGCCTTATGCAAGAAGGGAGGCAGTGCTTAGCCTCATGCAAAGAGGAGACGATGCTTAGTCTCATGTGGGAAAGGAGATTCTTAGCCTTATACAATTGGGGAGGCAGGGCTTAGCCTCATGAAAAGAAAGATACAATGCTTAGTCTCAGTCCGGGAAGACAATGCTTAGCCTTATGCAAGAAGGGAGGCAGTGCTTAGCCTCATGCAAAGAGGAGACGATGCTTAGTCTCATGTGGGAAAGGAGATTCTTAGCCTTATACAATTGGGGAGGCAGGGCTTAGCCTCATGAAAAGAAAGATACAATGCTTAGTCTCAGTCGGGGAAGACAATGCTTAGCCTTATGCAATTGGGGAGGCAGGGCTTAGCCTCATGCAAATAGGAGACAATGCTTAGTCTCATGCGGGAACGGCAATGCTTAGCCTTATGCAAGAAGGGAGGCAGTGCTTAGCCTCATGCAAAGAGGAGACGATGCTTAGTCTCATGAGGGAAAGGCAATGCTTAGACTTATGCAATTAGGGAGGCAATTCATAGCCTCATGAAAAGAGGAGATGATGATTATCCTCATGAAAGAAAGGCAATGCTTAGCCTTATGCAATTGGGGAGGCAGGGCTTAGCCTCATGCAAAGAAAGAGATAATGCTTAGTCTCAGGCGGGGAAGGAAATGCTTGGCCTTATGGAATTAGGGAGGCAGGGCTTAGCCTCATAAAAATAGGAGACAATGCTTAGTCTCATGCGGGAAAGGCAATGCTTAGCCTTATGCAAGAAGGGATACAGTGCTTAGCCACATGAAAAGAGGAGACGATGCTTAGTATCGTGGGGGAAAGGCAATGCTTAGCCTTATGCAATTGGGAGGCAGGGCTTAACCTCATGCAAATAGGAGACAATGCTTAGTCTCATGCAAGAAAAAGCAATGCTTAGCCTTATACAAGAAAACAACGTGTGATGATGAGAAGGTAAAGCATTTCTTAGCTGGAGATGCATGCGCTAGATAATTTATTGTCTTGAGGGAAGTGAATTGATGTGTCTACGGATATCGTTGTCTTATTGTACTGGCATCCAAAGAAAATTGTGAGTTCTGTAGGGGAAGGTTAGTCCGTGCTTTTGTCTTCTTTCTTTGCTTTTGCTCTTGTCTTGAGATCCTGTTTGAGTTACCCTGGCAGCATCTGGCTATTATAGAAATAAAGCTTTCAAAAAATATGCGTGCATTTGGTGAATGTAATTATTTGAAATATAGTAGTATGAAATATCAAGTAATTTAGGTGAACCAATGACTTTGACATATTTTAGAGACATTGCGACCTCCTTGCTTTAGAATTTTGGGGGTCCTTCTCAAAATTCTGCCCCGGTTTGAATGAAATCTTTGACTGCTCCGCATATGACGAAGTTGTCTGGACTTGCTTTAGAATTTTGAGGGTCGTCCTCAAAATTCTGCCCCAGTTTCTGATCATGGCAAAAATAAAAATTTTATTAAGATGTGGCCGAACCCACAAGCTGCCTACGTATCCCCTCTTAAATGGGAATCAGGTCAAGCGTAGTTCAGTTACATTAAATGAAGAAATGTAGACACCCCTAAACATAGTATCTCTTGACTGCGTCTGAGTTGATAGTTTTTGGCCAAATTTCTCCGTCCATTTTTGCAAGTATGAGTGCTCCTCCAGTTGTTCATAGTGACTTCATACCCATTCTGCATCACTGAGTTCAGCCTTTTGTATGGTTCTCAAAGAAGGAATTTCTACTTCGACGGGAATAACGACTTCAGTACCATAGACCAACAGATAAGGAGTTTCCCCAGTCGATGTGCGAACCGTGGTACCATATCCAAGCAGGGAAAATGGGAATTTCTCGTGCCATTGTTTGTGATTATATATCATTTTCCTTAATATCTTCTTGATGTTCTTATTGGAGGCTTCTACAACTTCATTGACTTGAGGTCTGTATGTTGTGGAATTCTTATGCTTGATCTTGAAGGTTACACACATGGATTTCATCAGATCGCTATTAAGGTTGGCGGCGTTGTCGGTGATGATTGATTCTGGTACCCTAAACCCATAAATAATACGATCCCAAATGAAATCTGCGACGACCTTCTTAGGTGCAATCTTGTAAGATGCGGCTTCAACCTATTTTGTGAAATAGTCGATGGCCACTAGAATGAACCTATGCCTATTTAAAGCAGCAGGTTCGGTTGGACCAATGACATCCATCCCCAAGTGGAGAAAGGCTAAGGTGCACTTGTTGTGTTGAGTTCATTAGGTGGCACTCGTATCATATCAGCATGTACTTGGCATTGATGACACTTTTGGACATACTTGATGCAATTTGTTTCCATAGTCATCCAGAAATATCCCACTCTCAATATCTTCTTAGCTTAGACAAAACCGTTTATGTGCGGTCCGCAAGTTCCGTCATATATTTCTTCGAGCAATCTGGACGCTTCCTTGGCGTCGACACACCGTAATAATCTCAGGTCTGGATTCCTACTATTCATAATTCCTCCTCTTTGGAAGAAGTGGTTGGATAATCTTTGGAGTGTGCGTTTCGGAGTATGATTTGCGTGCTCCGGGTATTCTCCTTTTTCCAAATACTCTTTGATGTCGTGGAATCATGGATTTCCATCAATTTCTTCGTCAACATGAGAAAAATAAGCTGACAGATTATGAATCCTTACTAGGATAGGATTGATGAAATTCTTGTCGGGGTGTTGTATCATGGAAGATAAAGTGGCCAATGCATCTGCGAACTCATTCTAGACTCTCGGAACATGTTTGATTTCTATATTTGTGAATATCTTCATCAATTATTGTACATAGTATAAATATGGAAATATTTTGGTATTCTTTGTGGCCCATTCTCCTAAAACCTGATGTACCAAAAGGTCAGAATCTCCAATTACCAGCAATTCCTGAACATTCATGCTAATGGCTAACCTGAGTCCTATGATGCAGGCCTCATATTCTGCCATATTGTTGGTACATGGAAACCTGAGTTTTGCGGATACTGGATAGTGTTGACCTGTTTCTGACACTAAGACTGCTCCAATACCCACTCACTTGAATTGTACAGCTCCGTCGAAGAACATTCTCCAACCATCATATGCTTCAGTGGTATCTTCTCCTACGAATGGTACCTCTTTGTCGGGAAAATACGTCTTCAATGGTTCTTATTCTCCGTCTACAGGATTCTCTGCCAAATGATCTGCCAATGCTCGCTGTTTAACCGTCTTCTGAGTTACATAGATGTTGTAAAACTCACTCAATAATATCTGCCATTTTGCTAACTTTCCTGTAGACATGGGTTTTTGGAAGATGTATTTTAGCGGATCCATCCTTGATATGAGATATGTGGTGTAAGCACAGAAATAGTGCCTCAACTTTTGAGCTATCCATGTCAAAGCGCAGCAGGTGTTCTCCAACAAAGAATATCATTCTTCGTAGGGTGTGAATTTCTTACTTAGATAGTATATGACATGCTTCTTTCTTCCCGTCTCATTGTATTGTCCCAAAACACAACCAAAAGCCTCATCTAGTACAGATAAATAAGTAGCAGAGGTCTCCCAGGTTCCGGTGGTACCAGGACAGGTGGTTTGGATAAATATTCCTTGATCTTGTCAAAGGCTTTCTGACATTCTTCAGTCCAACTTGTTGCAACCTCTTTCTTCAACATTTTGAAAATTGGTTCACAGATCACAGTTGATTGTGCTATGAAACGGCTGATGTAATTGAGACGCCATAAGAAACTCATCACATCTTTGTTGTTCTTCGTAGATGGAAAGTCTTGGATAGCCTTGACTTTTTACGGGTCTAACTCAATTCCTCGGCGACTGACGATGAATCCTAAGAATTTTCCAGCAGGGACTCCGAAGGCACACTTTGCGGGATTTAGTTTAAGATTGTACCTTCGAAGTCGATCAAAAAATTTCTTCAAATCTGTTATCATTCATACACCTTTATCTCCTTGTGTATCATGTCATGGAAAATGGTTGTCATGGCCCTCATATAAGTGGATCCAGCATTCTTCTAGATATATGGCATCATTTTGTAATAATACACTCCACATGGTGTGATGAAGGCTGTCTTTTCAGCATCCTCTTCATCCATCTAGATCTGATGATACTCCGCGAAGCAATCCACAAAGGATTGGAGTTTGTATTTGGCACAGATGTCGATCAATATATGTATATTGGGCAACGGGAAATCATATTTGGGACTCACTCTGTTTAAATGTCGATAATCGACAGACACTCTGACCTTCCCATCTTTCTTTGGAACCGGCACAATGTTAGCCAACCAGGTTGGATATTCAACCACTCTGAGAACCTTGGCCTTGATTTGCTTAGTGACTTTCTCATTTATTTTCAAACTCATATCTGGCTTGAATTATCTGAGTTTCTGCTTTACAGGTGGACACATAGGATCGGTAGGTAGCTTATGAGCCACTATGGATGTGCTCAAACTGGTCATATCATCATAGGACCATGAAAAAATGTCCTCATATTCCTTCAAATCGGATGTATTCTTCCTTCTCTCATAGCGATAGATAAATGCTTACGCACGTTTCCTTGACTGTTTCGGAATCTCCCAAATTAACTCCTTCAGTCTCGTCTAAATTAGACTTAGGCTTTTTTTTAAGTTTCCACTTCTCTGACAATTTTCTCAGGTATTATATCTTCTTCCGGATCCTCTGAATCACTATCCTCGTGTTGTGTTGTCTCATTACATGTCACATTCGTAGGTTCATCGTGATAAGTAATAATAATATTATAAAGAGAAAGTGTAAAGGATAATAATAAATACTAAAAATACCAATATATTGATAAAAATTTAAAACGTCAAACAAGTGCAGCTCGATGATCGAGTAATTATTTTAAAACAAAATATGCTTAAAAAAATACTGAAAATGTCTTAGATTCTCATAAAATTGCTTTTAAAAATAAATGATGTTAATTGCCAGGCTACTCAGGAACTCGACGGGCCCTTGATGGTGCAGCAGTCCAGTTCTTGAGAACATCTCCTTTCTCCACGTTTTGAATAATAAGGCCTTCCTCTCCACCCCCTGCTCCTCCTCAACCATGCACTGCAATCTATGTCTTCATCATCAAGAAACAAATTCCTTATGCCAGCTAAAACTTCATCTTCTTCGGACCCCCACATCATGTCAGCTTGATGAAATGACTGGTGCAAATGTGGTACTGGTTTTTCTAGCGGATAATAGGGACCATGCCATGGCGGCGACCAATCCTGATACTTTTGCCAGTTGTATTCATACCTAAGCCCAAAAGTTGTACCATGATGCTTTAGTTGTATCAGTTCGGTGATCCTTTGGAGATTCTTGCCGAGACCCTTGCCAAGTTCATACACTATCCACGACAATATGCTTTCTATCTTATTGATCCACCATTTAACTTTCTCAATTGCGTTGACGCGCTCAATGCGATGATACATTTCTCCACCCAACTTCCTTCTATTCTCGACGACTGGAACAATTTGATTGGTGTAAATGGGGTTACTACCGTCTCCATGAATAAGAACTTCCTGATGGTTCCACTCAAACTTCACGTCCTGATGTAGAGTAGAAGCTACGGCCCCAGCGCATGTATCCAAGGTTCCTGAAACAATTGATTGTAGGTAACAAATATGTCCAGTACTTGAAACTCGACATCAAACCAGGTTGGGCCCATCTTTAGGCTGAGGTTCATCTCTCTAATTTTGGCCCTTTGAGATCTATCAAATGCTTTCATGTTCATACTTCCTGCTCGTATCTCGTGCAGGCCTTTACCCAATCTTTTCAGAGTAGTTAGCGGACATATGTTGAGACTCAAACCCCCATCTATCAGGACTCTGGTGATGAATGTCTTCAAATTGCACTGTGATATGTAGTGCCCTGTTATGACTTAGTCCTTCTGGTGGCAGCTCATCTTCATGAAAAGTGATTTTGTGGCTTTCCAACACTTGCCCTACCATTTTGGCCATTTCTCCACTGGTGATGTTAGTGGGTACATAGGCTTCATTCAACACCTTCATCAGGCATTCCTATGTGCCTCAGAGTTTTGCACCAGTGACTAAAATGGACATTTGAGCAGGAGTCTTGTTCAGATGGTCAACCACAAAGTATTCTCTTGCCTGCACCTTTCTCCAAAAGTCATCTGGGCCCGTCTCAATGACAGATGGCTTAGACGCAGCTTCTTTGCTTGTTCCTCCCAAATGTTCGTGAGTATAAACCCTATCGGTTCTAGTCATGCCTTGCATTGCACCTGTTTCTTCCAATTTTGTTTTTCCTTTCCCTCTTTCTTCCGCAACATAATCTCAAGGTATATCATTAGACTTATAAGATGGCGTAGGTGCTACCATCACGGTGAAAGGTGTTGTCACTTCAATTAAAAACGGAGTCGGTGCGGCTACCTCAACTTCAATTGTTGCATGAGTTTGTACCACGATAGGTGTGAGAGTGACTGGAGATGTTTTAGGATTATCCCCTTCCCTGATGAGTCCAATTGACCTTTCCGGACCCCATTCTTCATCGGTCTCTATTACATTTATCCCTTCACCTATGTGATCCGGGACATGATTGTTACGGATGTTGGGTGCAACCGCCTTTGACTGTATGACTTTAGTGTCAATTAACATCTGAATCTTGTCCTTCAGAGTACGACACTCATCAATAGTATGGCCTTTCATGCCTGAGTGATAGGAACATGTCTTGTTTGGGTTAATCCACTGAGAAGAGTTGTCCATAGCAACAACAGGGATGGGAGTGACATAACCAGCAACATTTAGTCTCTCATATAGTTGGTCTATGGGGTCAGCAATTGGAGTGTATTGTCTGGGTGGTCTGTAGTCGAAATTTGGTCTTGTTTTTTGGTAATTTTGGCGGGCTGGTGGTGAGTGGTAATATGCTGGTTGGGTGTTATAAGTGTGGTAGGTGGCGGTAGGTTGTTGGTATCTGGGGGTTGAAGGCTGATATGTGGGTGGAGGTGTTTGGTATGTGAAAGGAGACTTGGGACCTTGGGCTACAATTAATGAACCCACTTCTTTCTTTTTGGAGATACCTCCTGACTGCAAAGCTTTATTTGTGGCTTGGAGTGCTTCGAAGTTTTTCACAATTACGCTTTTGATCCCTTCTTTTATTCTTTCCTCCAGCTTGATCATGTCATAAAGTTTATGGTTTTCAATAACCATCAATCTTTCATAGTACTGCATGTCTTAAGCTCTGACGAAGAACTTATTCATCTGTTCTTCTTCAAGTGCCAGCACTACTTTTGCGGCTTCAGACCTCCACAGAGTAGCATACTCCCGGAAGGTTTCCTTTGGTTTCTTCTTAAGATTCTGAATGTAGAAAACGTCTGGTACGTTCTCTGTGTTGAACCTGAACCGATCCAGGAAATCTGACGCCATGCTCACCCAACTAACACATTTCTTTGGGTTCTGACTGATATATCAAGACAAGGCATCCCCAGTGAGACTCCTCATGAACAGCTTTATACGGATTTGCTTATCCTTTCCAACCCCTACAAGTTTGTCACAATACGTTCTCAGATGCACTTTTGGATCACCATTTTTGTCGAACATTTCAAACTTGAGAGGTTTGTAACCCTCTGACAGTTCTACATCTGGCTGAATACACAAATCCTCATCCTTAATTCCCTTTCCGCCTTCGACACTCGGAGCCATGCCAGTGATATTCTTGAGTTCCTCTACCATGTTCTTGATGAGAAGGTCCTTCTCGGTGGATTCTGGTATATATAGGGTCTGTTGTGGGAAACATATATGGAATTGCTTTGGTGGAATCCAGGAATCTGGGCATAATGGTGGTCATTTGAGGAGGTGTGGCGTATTGATGTGGCGCGAGAGGATTTGGTGGGTTTTGGTTCTGTGTGTTTTGGGGAGGTGCCGGATTTTCGGTGTTTGTGTTTTGTTGGTTGATGTCAGAGATTATTAGAGTGATGGAAAGGCTGTCCAAGTTCCAGACCTGCTCAAGTTCCCGTTGTAGCTCCAATATTTCTATTCCAGATGTAAAACCAAATCATTCTGTGCTGGCGTACTCGGACCGTCTGATGTTTCAATGTTCTCTGTGTGAGTAGCATTGTCTTTTCTAATACCACTCATATCATCTATCTTCGCTTTTCCTTTGTTCGTGGGATCACTTGATGGAGGAGAAGGTGGAGGACCTTTGGATCTAGTATGATATGATGATGATGCCAGTATGCATGAACCAACCTTGGGGAATGGGAATAAACAAAAGGAACGAAAAACAAAAGGTAACCAAGTCAATAAGGAGTATTAAAATAATGTTTGCGATATTGAACATGTGTTGCGGAATTAATAAATTTGCGTCTTAATTTGAGGGACCTCGTTGTGTCCAAGGTAGGGAAGCGACACATAGACTTGGAGAAAATTGATGCCAATAATTGAATCATTTCATTAATACGAAAATGAACCAAATCCTTACTAAAACGACAATAATGATAAAGTCACTAATGGCATTTGTCTTTTTACAATCAAAATCTAAAACTAATCTGGAAAGCAGTAAAGACATTGTTTCCTAATCAACATGGCTCCAGAAGGACCTTCTCCATGCTTGGCCTTCTTGGATCCGTCAATCAAGTTCCCAGGTCGTGATGCATATCCAACAGTAGGTAAGTCGTTTCTAGATGCCCTCCTTCATTTCCTTCCGTGATCTGACAATCCGATTCTCTTTCTCATATTTCCCTCAAGTTCTATTAACCCTCACTCCAAATATCCCAATCTCTCTGTTGATTTAGTAGCAATTTCTCTCCGTTCATTAATTTCTTCCATATCCACTTTGTGTTGTTCCAAATACCTAGCTTCAGACTCGAAGACCCTCTTGCGCAGCATCCTATACTTGACTATATCATCTACCAACCATGATGGGTCGAAGTACACATCGCCGGCATGATACCTGTCTGGCTCGATAGTGTCTTTCTCCACAATGACCTTTTGATTCCACATATTTTGTGTCTCAAACTTGAACGGAATGACGTCCCCTTTAAAATCTTCTTTATACAGAACCATGTTGGAAACCCGAGGTATGACCTATTTTCTTCCCACTTGCCTCATTACCCTTATAGGAGCATAAGGATAGATTCCCCTTAACCCGATCAGCACTAGATGAGTAGTCTCTCTTGATATGATGATGAACTCACTGCTAGGGAACCATTCAAACATCCAATGTACCTTTTCGTCAGTCAGATTGCTAAAGAAACGCACCCAGCTCACAGCACTTCCAGGTTGTGCAAACCTATCTGGGATAAATGTCATTCTCTTTGGATGATGGTAAGCTATGTAGTCATTCAATGGTCGTCGTTGAAGCTCTTGGAGATATTCTCCCCTCTGGATATGTTCTAATAACCAAACCTGCAGCAACAGATTACAACCCTTCAAGTGTCCATACCCCTTCTTGCATCGATCTAGAGTGCGGTAAATTTCAGCCAAGATCATAGGGATGATAGTGTAAGTTTGTCCTTTGATTCCTTCCATTATAATCCTAGAGACCATGGCTAAGAGAGTGTGGATCCTTCCCCCTTTCATCGGAAATATCAGCAACCCCAAGAAGCAGACAATGAACACAAAAACTCAGTGGTGCGTCCAACCCAAGGAACTGATGGCAAGTTCCTCATGATGAAGGCGATATGACTTGTTATGCCCATAATGTTCATAAAGAAATTCAAATGGATGTATGATTTCTTCAGCCAGAGTAACTCCTCATTTTTCTTGAAACTTAACATTTTCAAAAAAACCGCGGGGAGTGCGATTTTCTGGTACTAATAAACCCGGACTATCCCATGGTAGCTTAGCGCAGCCTCCTATTTATTCTAGGAGGGAAGTCATTTCTATGTCACCAAAGCGGAAGACAACCCTTTTCTCATCCCAAAACATAGTGGTGGCCTCAATCAATGCTCTGTTCGGCCGGATTTCCAATAAGGACGGTAAATTACCAAGGACCCTTTTCACATGGTTCTTGTCACTAGGTGAGAGGTTCTTCCACCAATCAATCAGCAAATGTGGGATGTTTTTGGACCATGCCGAACCTGGGGACTTCGTGCGTCATTTTCTGCAAACAAATAAAGTTAGCCCTTTCCCCTCTAGATTTGAATATTTACGCACTAATGATCAACATACCAGCACATTTTCTTCAAGTAATTCACATAACATGATGGTGTCCATTGGGATTATGGAAATACCGTCGGACTTTGGAAAAGGCGTATCTTAGTGGGTTATCACGTAAACAACGTTCTAACCCGTACAAGGTTTGACATTATGCATGCATAGTTGATATTGGAGCAAGGTTTCTAGAATGGTCTAGACCGGTACTCTCAAGTGGACAACTTGAGAGGGAAAGGCACGAGACCTTCGACTGCACCGTTGATCGACTAGTTTACCGCAAATAAGCCTTTCCAATTTAAAAGGGTAATTTTGGAAGAGCGCAGACACTCATCAAGTGCCGGTATGTTATTAATTGGGCACGAGTGGAATTTGATGTGAAGCATACTTTATGCAAATATAATAACACGTTGACAATTATTTGTATGGTAAATATGTAAAATCAATAAATACAGTATTAGGGTAAAACATAAAAGACGTAAAAGAAAGACAAAAGAAAAAGTAAGTTCGTGGAATATAAGGAATGTAATAAAGTAAGAAAAGGAGTAGGGGCGGGAGAGACATGATATAGCAATCTATAAACAAATGAAGAGCAGTTTAGATCAAGTAAAGGTGAATAGGAAAAGGGATGTGCATGCTATGACCATTTTAAGAAAATGAAGGTGAAAAAGCGAAGGGATGTGCATATTACAATGAATTTAAAAAAGTAAAAGAAAAATATGAGAGGGATGTGCATGTAACAACGAATTAAAAAAGTAAAAGGAAAATGAGAGAGGGATGTGCATGTAGTAGCCAAGTTCTCTATGGTAAGAGCCTAAGTACAAATCCCCAGCAGAGTAGCTATGTTGTCGCGCCCCTTTTTCTCGCGAAATCGGATTTCGACATGTGACAACTCTTTTAAAGAGGTATTAAGAGAGGAAAGTCTCCACCTAACGATTTTGATGTGCGTCAGGGCACGTATTTGCAAATGACTCTCGTTTAACTAGTCAACGTCACCAAAGATCGGGTAAGGGTTCATATTACCTCAAAGAAAAGGCGTTAGGCACTCCTCGAGGTCCACAATTGTGGGTCCCGGCCTAACTTAAATTATGTGGATTAGGCTACGTGATCAAATAAGCAAAGAGAGTACTAAAATCTAAGAATTTTGTTACAAATATTTTAATGCGAATATAGAAGTACAACTATTTTAATCCTACTAGAAAGAAAGAAAGGGGGTCCTGAGTTTTTTAGCCTAATAGATCACCCCGTGCAACATAAATAATATTTTGTAACTCCCTTGGGATAGGGTGTTACTCATGTTATTTAGCGGGAACAGACTATCAACTCCTGCTACTCAATTACTATGTTAAGGTTGTTTACCTAAAACCGTTCTAATTCACTTCTAAGTCGTACCCTACGCACGCACTACCCGTCCCACACCTATGGTCCTGAAGGTTTTGGACCTCTATTTAGATGGTTCTAGACCTTATCTAGGCTGTTCAAAAATGCAAAACTAGGCGACAAGCAAAAACACATAAAGACTTCATGTAAAGACAGCTAAAGGCTCACATTAACCTCCACACTTAAACAACAAATGCACACAAATACGTATACAAATTAGGAGATTTTAAGAATCCAGAACCTTAAACCTATAGACATGCTTTCTAGGTGATTTTTTTGAGTTAAAGCATGTGCGCCGTTTCAAAGGAAAGATATTTCTCATAGACAAAATTATTCAGGCATTACAAGCTGATTATTTCAAGTTTTAAGTTACCAACCCTATATGTGTTATGCCTAGGTGATCTATGCAGTTGAGTATAACAAAATCTGCTGGGAGAAGTCCCAGAATTATTCATGCTTTCCAACAGTGACGTACATGAAATAATGTTCGAGTGGTTTAGCATTAACCAATTATAGCGAGCAATTATTCCTTATAGGCAGCATCTCTAACGCATAGTACTTAGATCTTATTTTATTGACATATCTTAATCCTATAAGCATAATTTCTAGGTGAACAACGCCAAGTAGAATAATTGGAATCCTATAAGCATGATTTCTAGTAGGCGATGAGAATTGAAAAATACATAAATGACAACTAATTCCTATAGGCAGGTTTTGTAATAACACATAGCAATAAATATAATTGCAGCATTTTGTGTTTGGGAGCAGACAATGTGTGTGTGTGTGTGTTCTTCCTCTAATAGCATGGTTTTTATAGTGTACATAGTAATTGAACAACACATATAGCAAATAAATTATCAAGTCCTATAGACATATTATCTACCCATTTTGCATGCAAATATTAAATTCTACCCATTTCCCCTTTTACTAATACCCCAATCGTTTATACAAAAGTTATTACAGGCCCAACAATGAATAAGATCAAAGCATTATACAAATGATGACAATAAGCCTTCACAAGGCCCAAATAAAATACCTAGCTTTGTCTGGGCCTTCAATAATTCTCACACAGCATAGCCAGGCCTCTAATAAGGAGCAATATTTAACACACGACCCCAGAACCCATAAAGGATCCAAAATCGATTTATTTGAGCATAACACCAAGTATTACACCATGTAAGTCAACCAATTCAGGTATACGGAAGATAACAGGATAGAGAAAGATGAACAGGAGTAGTTTGAGATTTAGGGAATGACTAAGGACCATATCCTAGTGTGTCAGAATTCACAAGGATCTCAATTGGACCCCGAGCAGTGCTCACACTATGGAGGTCAATAATAGAACCTAGGTAGCCTTGGCTTTCAGCCGGATAAGAATGAGAACTCAAGAGAGCCCAGATGACAAGTGAAGGATAGTAAACCAAGGTTGAGAGACAAAGCTGAGGGGGTACAAACATAGTAAATTTGAGCACATAGAGTAGATTATCAAACATGTTTTAGGTCTTTAGAGAAAACTTAGCAATGGTTCAGAAAAACAAGTTCGACACCTAGTGCATAAGTAGAAATACAGTAGCAGAACAGGTTTGCAGGATTGGTAAAGGTAGCATACATATATTCATAATAAAGGAAAAGGTCCAAATTATGATAAGTGTAAGTCCTAATGTTATGAAAAAGTCATACTAATTTGGCATAAGAACAACACTTAGACATGATAAAAGCAGATTACAACTACTGGTGAATCAGGGCTTTAAAACATGCTAAAGGGCATACTGATAGAGAACATGATTAAAACATGCTATATAGGCAAGCTATCACCACAGAAATTCAGAATAGGATAGGAAAATAGACTGGTGCCATGTAGTGAGTGTAAACATTCATGTTTTGAATACAATTGACCAACTAACTAAAGAGAGAGCACAAATTATACAGGTAAAACATGTTCAAATAACAGGATAGATAGCCTAAGGCAAATTTAACCACCAAAAGATGCTAACAAGTGTAAAGGTCCCAAACAGTAGTGAAAAGAATATAATTTGCTCGAATCAGGTTTAGGCATGCTTCAAACTATCAACATTATGAAGCTAAAAGTTAACGAGGCCTAAAATTGAAGTGAAACAAACAGAGTTGCACACAAAAGAACCCAGAAAATACATTAAGCTAACAAACTTCAGAAGTGAAAACATATGCAAATTGCAGAT
The DNA here is from genome assembly GCA_005239505.1 of Nicotiana paniculata. Taxonomy (NCBI): domain Eukaryota; kingdom Viridiplantae; phylum Streptophyta; class Magnoliopsida; order Solanales; family Solanaceae; genus Nicotiana; species Nicotiana paniculata. Next base: position 6,236 of record ML350540.1, on the reverse strand, counting down.
ACATAGGAATGAATTACAAAGTCCAGCAACTCACTAGTTAAACGAAGAAGAGTAAAGAATAAACCTCCATAAAAAACCTAGAACCCCAGTGCGTCAAAGTTCTCAAGAGCTTTGATGAACTCAGGGAAATGCTCGCACCAAGAACATGTTAAGTAGAAAGATCTTTAGTGGCCTTGGCTTTCAGCCGGCCAAAACAGAATACAGAACAAGAGAGTAACAAAAAACCCCAATTTTTAGTGAAGAAATATTGATTCAAAAAGTCTGTCTCAAGATGGGAAATGAGGGGGTTTATATAGAAGTCAATAGTTGAACTAACACATAAGGAAACGAAGTAAATCAACAACAAATAAGGAAAGAAACACATGCAAAATCAATTCGAAATCAGTTTAGAAGAGAAATTCGGTAAACCTAGTTTTTTAGGAAAAGTATAAATCACAAAAATCCAAACGAAGTCGGACTCACAATATACAGTGTTGAACGTGTATAGACAAAATAGTGCTCAAAATCAAAGATTTGAAATCTTTTTTATTCGATTTCAGACATTATTGCTTGCCTTGTTTAGGCAAGCACTTAGATAACACCACAAATGGACAACCAGTACCAGAAAGACTCGAATATGGCAAGAAAATAATAGTAGAATCCCATTAGGAGAGGAACTAGGGGAGGGACTAGATGAGGCAGATAGGTTAAAAAAAGAGAAGAAGAGAGAGTTTCAGGGCGGCGGGTTAGAGGGAATGGGGGATTAGCGTTTGGGTGCTTAATTAAAATGGAGGGGTTAATTGTGGGTCGTTGATATTGAAAGATCAACAGCTAGGATTTTAAAATGAATGGGGCGGGTTGATAAAACGGGTATGGGATGACGGGTTGTATTGGGCTAGGGGTTATTGGGCTAGACTTTTAGGGTGTGGGCTGGTGAACTGGGTCCGAAATTTGGCCTGTTTTGGGCCAGATTTAAAAATATAAGAAATTAAAGAAAAATAATTTAATAAAATAGCTCAAATAAATACAAAAATAATATTAATGCAACTTAGTAATCTGAATCAATAGTACAAGATTATAAAAATGTAAAAAATTATTTTGACTTTGAATAAAATAAAAAATGCAATAGATTGCAAATTATAGGCTATCATTGCAAGATTGTGTAAATAGCCTAAAATACTAATATAATTATATGAAATGAAGTAAAAATATTAAAAACATACATGTGGATGAAAATAATGAATTTTGTGATGACTAAGTCATCACAAATAATTTAAAGTAATAATTAGTAAATATTCAAGTAATTTAAATGCAAGAAAATGAATTTTAAAGCTCTAAAAATTATGGAAAATGTTTGTAAATTAAATAATGATGCAAAGATGACATTTTGAAAGTATATATGCTATCTTTAAGATGTAAGGGCAAAATTGGGTATCAACACACCTGTCTATGAAGTCCTGAGGATCCTCATGTCGCTCACCCCCAAAGATCGGAGGATGAAGCCTAGTCCATTTGTCCAAAAGCTTCTGCGGTTTGCCGGCCGCAACTAGTCTAGAATCAGGCACAACTATTGCTACTGGCTGGGCTCCGGCCACGAGAAGAGTGCTCGGGGTATGATATACAACGGTTGTATGCCTAGTAGCCTGAGCAGTAGGCGTTTGTGCTCCCCCTCCTGCCTGAGATGTTGTTGGATCTGCTGAAAATAAAGCAGCCTGAGTCATGGTGTCCATGAACCACAACATACGACCCATGACCTCCTGAAAGCCCTGTGTTGACATGAAATTTACTGGAGCTGGCTCTGCGGCAGGCACCTCGCCCTGCTCCTCAATGATGGGATCCTTCATTGGATCTGTAGGTTGTGCTACTGAGGCAGCTCTAGGATGCCCTCGTCCCTTACCTGGGGTCAATTCCCTCCCCTGGCCTCTGCCACGTCCTCTAGCAATGGGGATAGCAGCTCCTCCTTGGTCGGGAACGCTTGTTACGCGCGTCCTCACCATCAGTGAGAGAATAAAAGGAAGAAACTTAGTATACCATCAACTGCACGATAGGAGATGAATAAAGAGTAGTTTCCTAACATCCTATAGCCTCTCGAAGATAAGTACGGACGTCTCTGCATCGATCCGCAATACTCTATTAGACCTTCCCATAACTTGTGAGACCTACGTGAACCTACAGCTATGATACCATGTTGTCACGATCCAATTTCATATTAGGCCGTGATGGCGTCCAGCACCGTTGCTAGACAAGCCGACAACAAATAACTTAATAACATTTCAATTTTTATTGATTTTTCGTATAGTGATTATTACTTAACTTAGAAGATTTAATACGAGACCGATTTAAATTAATAGGTGAAACTAGTAGAAATAATCATAATCAGATGGATAAAACCAAAAAGAGCCATAAGTCTACTAATACATGCCAAGATCTAGTGTCACAAGTGTATGGGCAGCTTAGTAGATTATACTAAAGAATGTCTATCCTACTGTCTGAAAAGGACTAGACAGGAACCAAAATAAAAGGAAGACTCCAGGATGCTGCTGGACGGCTCAAAAGGGGCAGCTCACTATGGAATCTCGGATGATGCACCTGCCTCAGATCCTTCATAGTTAAGTGCAGAAGTGTAGAGTGAGTACATAAAACAATATGTACACAGTAAGTATCCAGTCTAACCTCGAATAAGTAGTGACTAGGGGTCGACTCCGACACTTACTAAGGGCCAACAATATGATAATATGAAATTCTAATTAAGCAGGATATGTGGGGATAACAATAAAATTCAGAACAAGAACTAACTGAACAATACTTCAATATATTTAAGAACCCAAATCACTTCCATCATTTAAAACAAAGGATCTCTCAGACAATGGATTTATACCAATTATAAAAGGGTACTTTCAGTTCTAATATCACCCACAAAATTCCGCCAAGGATGTTCGGCCCCATCCAACATAAATGTAAAATGTGGACTGTCGATGGTCGAATGACGCGAACCATAGATGCATCTATTAACCTGCCGAGGAAAACGACCCGCTCCCATGAGAGTAGTGGGAAGAATTACCCCGCTCGTGGAATATACTTGCGACGCGGTCAAATATAGATTTGTCAATAATTCATAACCCTTTTCTTGATTATTTTTTTTAAATAAAGACAATTCAACTTGAGGCCTTTATACTTTTAACAATCCTCAACTTATTTCCATTTACGCAATTAGAAAATGTAATCAAGTAACAATGTCCACAAAGCATGGTGTAAACCTAAAACTATCCGGACATAAAAAAGAATAGTAGCTACGTACGGACTCTCATCACTTCGTGCGTAAGCAACACATACTAATCAAGTTCACCTATGGGGTAAATTCCCTCATACAAGGTTAGAAAAGAGACTTACCTCATCTCAACGCTTACTTCCACATTCAAGAATGCGCTCAAACCTCCAAATTTGATGCCAAATGACTCGAAACTAGTCAAACATTACATAAATTAGTTAATCTATGCTCAAAAGTTCATATTTCCACTATTAAAATGATTACCCAACCCAAATTGCAAGATTCCTGTGTATTCATCCCCGGGCCCACAAGCCCGAATTCCAAAAATATTTGAAGGAAGTTGTTACCTCGACCTAAGGAACATAAATATATGATTTTTACTAAGTTTCAAGGTCAATTTTGTGGTAAAATCTCATTTTTGTTACACCCTATATTTTTTCATCTAAACGCATGATTTCTACCAATTTGCATGTTGAAATCTTCCCATAATCTATGTATTAAACTCAAATTAGGTAGAAATTACTTACCTCCAAAAGCTAGGTGAAAATACCTCTCAAGAAGCTCCAAGAATCGCCCAAAGAGTGAGAGAAAATGAGTAAAAATGGCTTAAGTCCAGTATTAAATGAACTTCACTGCCTCTAGTGATTTTGAACCTGTGGTCCCGCTTCTGCGGACAAGGGTATGCTTCTACGAAAATTCGCTAGCCGGTTGGGGTCGCTTCTGCAGACGGGCTCCCACTTATGCGGAAAAAGGGCCGCATCTGCGGAACCTTGGATGTGCTCCTTTGACCGCATCTGCGAGGCTTGACTCGCACTTGCGATCCAAGGCTCGCAGGTGCGGGCACATCAGAACTAGTGCACCAGCAGCCCTGTTGAGTTTCAAACTTAACTCGCGTGTCACGACCCAAAATCTATTAATGTTGTGATGGCGCCGGACACAATCGTCAAGCAAGCCAATCATTAATTAGTTAAAATAAATTCCTGTTTTAACATTTTTCGAAATCATTACCTTTAACTTATTATGTAATAACTAAACAAAAATCCGTTAAGTAAATACAATAGTTTGATATAACATTTTTATAAAATACATCCCATACACATCCCAGAACTCGGTGTCACAAGTGCATGAGCAAATTCTTAGGATTTCACAAATACTACAAAGCTTGTCCGAAATACAATTTGGACAAGGAATTTAAAATGAATATAAATACAATGAGTAAGACTCTGTCAACTGTGGATCGCCTCCGGATGATGTAGCTCGCCTAAGTCTCCAAACCAGCCACATCGCTATGAAAGTACCTGTGCAATAAAAATGCACAGCAAGTGTAGCATGAGTACGAAAACAACGTGTACTCAGTAATTATCCCGCCTAACCTCAGAGAGGTAGTGACAGGAGGCCGATTTGACACTTTCTAGAGGTCAATTTTGTATAATCAAGTGAGGCACTAAGCATGAATGTCATAGGCAATTTATTAAAATCAGGAATAAATAATATCAACCCTTCCACATTTAACACTTTAAATCTTCGTCATTTCAATAATGAATAATCAAACATGGATGATTTAATCAAATAACAGATAATCAAAGGGAAAGAACAACTTCTTCCAAAAATTTTATAACTTTAAATCTCTGTCATTTCAGTCGACAACTTAAAATTTCCAGGCCAGTAATCAAGTAAAATCACAGCAAATACGCAGTAAATATCATGTGCAAGCAATGTCGAGGGTCGGATGGTTCGGACAAACAATAATAAACTGTGCACTGCCGAGGGTCGAATGGCTCGAACCATAAATGTGTCTATCTGCCCCGCTCGCGAATCGATCATGCGACGCGGTTATACATAAATACAGGGTTATCCTGCTCGCGAATCATACGTGCGACTCAGGCACCCATAGATACACATATTCACACAATAAGTCCACATTTTTATCAAGGAAGCAGTTACTCAGGAAAATGGTAAAATTCTTCTTAAAGGAACACGAGAATAGCATTTAAATCTTTGTTTTGAAACTCAGTTGCCAAGTTTAATAATATTCAATAATATAACCTTATCAGGAACACAATTATCTACGGAGGAATAAATTCTCTTTTTAAATGATTAATAAAGGTACACTCTAGTCTTCTTAGGAAATAAATTACCGATTCAATAGCATTAACAGTCTAATATTATTGGCAGGATCACATGTACAACACGTAAGGCATGCTAGTGGGTCCTAGACTACCCGGACATGGCATAATAGTAGCTACGCACGGACTCCCGTCACCTCGTGGGTACGTAGCCCCCACAGATAGTAGCACATATTTAATTAGTTCACCTAGGTGGATGACGCGAGGCTAGAATTCATGGTTTAACATGTTATATGCCTTACATTTCATGTGCATTAATGATAAAAATACACTTTTTATGTGCATAATAGAGTCTATTTCATGTGTAGGTGAATTGGAGATGGAAACCGAGCTAAATGGATGCAAATACATCAAAAATACGCTCAAGTGGCGAGGAGGAGTGCACCGGGCGCCAGAGCCCAAACGCCTGAC
>ML350536.1:0-13462 GCA_005239505.1 Nicotiana paniculata | reverse complement strand
ATGCAAAAAATATAAAATGTCACAAATGGCCAGGGGCCTTATTACATCAGAATGCAAAGTAAAGACAATCCTAACTACTTTGTCCTAGAAGGACCTTCCCCAGACTCGGCATCTTTGCTTGCCTTGATCAGCGTCCCGATATCGCAGAGTCCCAACAACAAGTAGGTCCTGGCTAGAGTTCCTCCTTCGGCTCCCTCGGTCTTCTGACAGGTCTCGATTCTCCTAATGAACTTCTCCTCTAAGTCGACTATGCCTCGCTCCAAGTGTGCTAGCCTTTGGGTGGAGGTGACGACCATGTCTTTCCATTCCTCTATCAGCTTTTTGTTGGCCTCGTGTATTTTGTGATGATCTTCTTCAGAATCAAGGAGCCTCTTGCACAACTGGTTGAGTCTAGTCGTTGCCTCGGCCTTCTCATCTATGACCCTGTGGCCTTGAGCAAACCCTGGCTCGATACTTCCACCCCAGTTATCTTCCAACCATCCCAGATAATAAGGAGAGTAACCAGCATGATACATGTCGGGTTCAATAGTGTCCTTTTCTAACCTGACCTTGCAGTGCCACAAATGCTGAGCTTGGCACTTATGAGGGGTGCCGTCGTTTTAGAAATCTGCCCTGAGATGACTCATCTTTTTGACCCTTGGTACCACTTCCTTCCTTCCTAACTGCCTCATGACTGGGATAGGGATGTAAGGATACGTCCCTCTTATACCAATCAATAACAGAAACGGGGTGCCTCGAGTTCGGATGATGAACTCGTCGGTTGGGAACCACTCAAACATCCATTGAATCTTTTCCTCGGTCAAGTTCCCTAGAAACTCGGACCATCCATTGACGTTTTCTGGCTGAGCAACATGTCGGGGATGTAGTTCATACGCTTTGGATGATGGAAAGCAATATGATCATCCCAAACTCTCCTATGGATGTCCTGACGGTAGTCTCCCTTTTGCAAATGCTCAGTGAGCCACAACTGGAGTAACGGATTGCAACCCTCGAAATGTTTTGCCCCTCGTTGACACTTTTCAAGGCTCGGTACATATCAACAATGATCATTCGCACGATACTGAAGTCCTGCTTTTCAACCCCTTCCATCAGAATCTTGGTAACCATAGCCAACCTGGTGTGGATTCTTCCCTTCTTTGTTGGGAACACCATCAGACCCAAGAAGCATACTATAAAGATGAATACCCAACGGTGAATATAACCCAGAGAAGTAAGGGCAAACTCTTCCTGATAAGTGCGGTAAGACTGGCTACGACCATACCTCTCGTACAAATAGTCAAAGGAGAGGTACAAGTATTCCAAGAAGACCAATTCTGGATTTTTCTTTAGCCCCGTCATCTTGAGAAAACCTCGGCCTTTACGGTTTTCAGGCATCAATAACCCTGGAGACTCCCAAGCTAAACCGTCTAACCCTCCTATTTCCTCTAACAATGGCATCATCTCATTGTTTCCAAAGCGAAAGACCGACCGCTAACAGTCCCAGAACAGGGTAGCAGCTTCTATCATCATGTTGTTAGGTTGAATGTCCAGAAGAGAGGGCAAGTCGCCCAAGTGTTTTCTGACGACTGTTTTGTCACTGGAGTGAAGATCCTCCCACCAATTTAGTAGTTTGGGGTGGATATTGGTGACCATGCCGAATCTGGGGACCTCCTGCCTCATTTCTGCAAAACAAACAGGTTAGGCCCTTACCCCCACCAGACTCGACTATTTAACATCAATAATTAGCATGAGCATTTAATTCTCCAAATAAATGCACAGAACGTGAAGGCGTCTGTTTGGGTTCCAGGGAAACCCAATGGACTTTGGACAAGGCTATCTTAAAGGCTGTTGTGCGGATGACACGTTAGCCCGACTAGGATTGACCATGATTCATTCAACATACAATAGAGTAAGGTCTCTATGGGGTTTTAGACCGGTACCCTTGAGAGAACAACTCAAGGGGGAAGGCATGGAACTGTCGACTGCACCGCTGATCGACTAGTTTTACCGCAAATATGCCTTTTCGAATTTAGGGGGTAGTGATATTGGAATAGAGCAACCACTCATTGTAAGCGTTGCTAAAAGATTTTGTTTGGAACGAGTGGAATATGAATGAGGAGCATGATATGCAATAAGTAACATTTAAACAAGTACGCATGTATTTTCACATTGGAAAGCGGTAAAGAAAGGAAATATGGCAGTTATAATTGAAAGCAGTTACAAAGAAAACATGAAGAGGCGTCAGTTATGCTCAGGCGAAATAAATACTTGAGAAATTAAACAGTCAACAACATATAACAGGAATAGGAAAGGGCATAAATATTTAAACAGAAGTTGAAAGGTCCAAATTCACAAGACAACCTGTAATGGTGTAAGCGTAGGGAATATCCCCAGGAGAGTCGCCATGATGTCGCGCCCCTCTTTTTTTCCTCGCAAGGTTCAGGTGCGGAGAGATCAGGTTCATGACATTCTGGACAACTCCTTAAATANTTCATATAAGAGGGGATTTCAAACAAGTACGAAAATCTTTAAAGGTTTCGGGAAAACATTTGAAAAAAGAATTGTCCTAGGTTTAAAATAATACGGATCACATCAATGCAATACCCGATAATCAGTCCTCGAAGAGGGGCTACACGTGGTATTAGGTAACCGGTCATCATATATGTATTCTACGCTTCCCACCCCGTAGAGGTTATTTAAAGAAGCGCGTGTTGGTCACGAAAGCTTATTGCTTGCTATTACCCGTCCCATTCTATAAATCCTGGAGGGTGCTTAGGACTACTAATCCTACAAGGTGAGTACTAAGCTGAACTAGGTTTAAAGGATAATATTCTAAGTGACAAGTAGAAAACAATTAGGACTTACACATATGGGATACACATAACAAACATATGGCTTAAGTACCCCTCCGCAAGTAAGGCATGTAAATAGCACGTCTCAAACACAAGAAGGTCTTAGATTTTGAACCTAATTAGGAATTCTAGGTGTGAAGACAGTAGCAAACAACAGGGTTTGGATGAGTTTCAGAAAAAGAATGCATGACTGATTTTAAAACCATTGGTTAATAGACAGTGTACAAAAATAGTTTTGATTTTGACCAAACATCTGTGCTTAAGGTTTGCCTAGGCGTCTGAACATATGTTGATTACTATTTTGAGACATAGGCGGAGTGTAGGTCCTTAGACTTGATTCTAACAGACATGTGATGAGAAAAAATGCAGATCCTATAGGCATGGTATCTAAGAATGCAAGCAAGATATCAGTTTGGGTTTAAAAGTGCAGGAAACGTTTTCAACCATTTGGAACATATTTTAGGCGAGGTTATTATCTATGTGGATGATACAGGGGGCCTGATTTCACTTAATTATTGAACCTAATACATGTTTTTCTAGGTGTTCAACAAAGTACTTAACACCAAAACCTTAAATAAAAACATGCTGAAAATAGATCCCTAAGGTGATATGGACTCTAATGATAATTCAATTGTAATCCTAAGCAAGATATCTAGATGAATACGCATGTAGAAACTGAAGTTTAAGACAGTTATTATTCGAACAAGAACAAGATTTCTAAATGAAGCAGTCGTAATTATAACAGGTATTAACATGATTTTTCTACGTGAGCATGCATGTGGTGAGATGTAAACAAAAATATACCTAAGACATGATCTCTATTGAATGGTAGATATGTCCTAAACATGGTTTCTATAGCGCACAGAGATAAAATAAATCCTAAGACATGATTTCTACCCAAAAATTATACTAGGCATAAACATCCCCACCCTTTCACTATCCGGCCCCAAATATTCGTTTACAGATTATTACAGGCCAAGAATAATGAATTACATAACTGAATAAAGGAAAACCAAGAGGCTATACTATATGACAGTTCACTTAAGTACCATATCCAACATGCCATATGCCATGACCCTTTCAACCCAAGTGTGTCATAATCTCTAAGGACCTTAGAGGATCCTGGACAGTGCTCACACCCAGGTACCCTAGTCAAGGATAAGTAAGTGCAGTGTGGAATGCCAGCCTTGTGTGTCAGAGTTCAATGGATACTCAGAGGTCCCCAAGGCAGTGCTCACACGAAGGGGGCTGAACCTAGAGTCTAAGAGTAGTGGGAAGTGCTTAGAGCTTAAAAATAGTGTTTAAGTTCGAAAGAGTAGTTTGAAAAAAACTTCAAAGAATAATGAAGAGCTTTGTAAAACCCTTTGCAAAAGGAGAGCAATGCAACCATAATACAGCAGAAGGAGAACTCAAGAAAGAGCAAACATAAATAAGGATAGGGGGAGTTGTGGACAATTAATCATAATATTAGCAGCAGAATAGGGTCACATATTCACATAGTGGTCATATAGTAGTCACAAAGCATCATAGATTAATAGGAACAGGATTGCATAACATTCAGGTATCATGAGGGGCGGGCATGTTTTTAACATAGGAGGTTAAGTAGGGGATGAGAGCAGGTAACAACAGCTAACCCATAGACAAATCAGTATGCAAGTGGCATAAGTATCACACAGGGTAATAGAAGGGGAGACAGGAGACATATTAGACTGAGGGGAAAGGGAAAATAATGGGGCATGCTGATTACACAGGACTTAAGCAGTTATAGAGAATCACGTGGGAAAAGCATAATCGCAAATGGGAAAGGACACCATATGGTCATGCTAATTACATGGTATACAATAGAACCATAAGATGAAGCACATAAGGAACAATAAGTAAATAAACAAAAATTGGAGCATATTGTGTAGAGATGCTATAAAACTAAATTAGAAACATACCAGTTGAATGATAGAGACTAGCAAAGTACAAAAGATAGAGCAACAACAGCAGTATACACAGAACAAGGTAGCAACAGTAGAACAGTAGTGCAAAAGCAAAAAAGCAATAGGGATTACTCAGTTTGGGATTTAAGCCGACTGAGTAGTTAGTAATGGATGCAAAGAGCAAGAGAGATGTATTTTGAAAACGAAGAAAGTTCAGAGCAGGGTTTGTGTGTGTATCAGTGCTCTCAATATTGCAGTCTCTGTGTGTGAATTTTCTGTGTTACTAGTGTGTGTAATGTAAGGAGAGAAGGGAGCCTATATATAGATTCGAAAACCAAGTAATAACATAGGCAAAGATAGTAATTTAGCATAATTACAGGAATAATTGTTCAGTCAGAATCAATAACAGTCAATCAAGTGCACGGACTCCCTTTAATTAGGGAGTCAAGCTCAAACGATGCAAATCATGGCCAAATAAGGAAAAGGAATCAGATTAAGACTGATTCTGTTACTACAGGACAGGGGAATCACATAGTATAAAAGCCAAGTACATAGTATTAATTAAGGAAAGTTGAACTAATAAATATTTATAAAGTAAAGTAGAGTATTAGTTTTAAAATCAATTGAGAGAATCTCGGATGCAATTACAATTACAAGGAATCAAATATAGTTAAGGAAAGTATCACATAAGTATGGAAAGAATTCAAAAAATTGGTACAAAATTATAGAGGACATACACAAGATCATCTATTCACAGAAAACATCATAGGTTTAGGGATTTTTACACAAAAAGTATAAAATCATTAGGTAAATAATCAATAAGGTAAATGGTCGGATTTATTAAGCATTTAAACAAAAGTCATTGATCAACACAGAGTAATGCTCATAGAACAGCAGAAAATTAAAGGTCACAGCAATGGATTAAACAAGAGTCACAAAGAACACTCGAATACACATAGTTAAGTGACAAAGGTCGACCTAGAACCTTAGAGTTTCAGCAACAACAGTTCAGACAACAAGAAATCATGAGACACTCGTTCAAACACAGTAGAGATAGCTAATAATCAAAGAAGAACTGTTTTGAAAACAGGGTCAAGAAACCCTAGCTTTTGAAGTTGATAGAAAATGTAATTTTCCGGGGAAAAACATAGAGAAGCCTCATGATATTGTAAATATAGAATAGATATTAAAGGAGAAGCCAAAATATAGAAGATTAGGGTTTCGTGGAACCCAGAAAGAGGGAAAACCTCATGAATGGCCTTGATTTAGGCCAAGGAGACTGCAATACTTACTCAAACGGCCAGGGAAAGGCCGAAAAGTGGAAAGTGGCCCAAAGGAGGTGAGTGAACCGCTCCAGGTTAGTCTGAAGAACTCAAGATATCACTGAGTAGGTGACAGACAAGCAGATGGCCAGGAGGTAGTAGAGAATCAAGGTTCCGGTGAGAGTCCACCGGAGAAGACGATTGGAAACCATCGGATAAGGTGAAGTCAAGAGACTTCTAGATAGTCGTAGAGAGAGACTGAGAGAGATAAAGGAACCGCCTATAGGAAAATGAGACGGAGGGGAGGGGGTTGGTTAGAGATATTTTAGGTAAGTGGGATCTAGGCCATTGATCTAATTTGGTCAACGGCTCAGATTAGTTAGGGGGTTGGGACGGGTTAGTTTTAGGATTGGGCTGGGTATTTTATTAGGCGGGTTGGGATTCCATTTAGGCTTGTTTTTAAATAAAAGGTGGCTAGATATTAAATACCCATAAAAATAGGATAATTAATTAATTAAAATAACTAATAATTGTGTAAAATGGAATTAAGACCAAATAAATGAAATTGAGATGATTAACTAGTATAAAAATATAAAAATGATCAGTTATAGATTTTAAAACGATATAAGTGTGCAATTGTGCTATTATTGCAAAAATTGTTAAAATTAGCTAAATAATGCCAATATTGGATAATTTGGGAAATAATCAAATCCTAATGGGGTAAAATAGGATTAAAAGCAAGATGTTGAGTTGGAAAACATTTTGAAATTATTTATAACATAATTTATGGATAATTATTGAATAAAAATATCAGATAAATTTGAAAAATTTTGATAAAAAATATGAAAAATTCATGGAAAAATGCCAATCATTACAAAAGTGATTTTGAAGGTATATATGCGAATTTGAAAATAATTTTGAGGAAAAATTGGGTATCAACACCGGGGCTGCAGCTGAGCATTCATCACTGCATAATGGAAAGGAGACATGGCATAAGTTGCTTACTGATGAGGATAATAGTGTTGTGAAGCTCTGTGAAATGGGCCTCGATATTCCCGAGGTGGCCGAGAATTCCTAGGGCCTGAAGCCATCATGGCTCCCTCCTATTTATTCTTTCTGTTTGCCAGGCCTCCCGAGCCGTTTTGAATGGCTTGGGAGGTGGCTCTCAAAGAAAATTGACTTAAAATACAGCCTGCCTTCAAGCCATTTTCTACCATCTCGCCAATTTTAATGGCCTCCGCGAACGTCTTGCCCATGGAGGACATCATATTCTGGAAATAATCAGCCTCTTGGGCCTATAAGAAGATACTAATCATTTCAGTTTCCTCCATGGGAGGTTTTACTCGGGATGCATGTTCCCTCCATTTAATGACATACTCCCGGAAGCACTCAGAAGCTTTCTTTTTTAGATTAGACAGAGAATTTCTATCTGGGGCTATATCCATATTGTACTGAAATTGCCTTACAAAGTCTCGAGCCAAATCATCCCATATATGCCAATGAGAGATATCCTGATCAATGTACCACTCTGAGGCGATACCCATAAGGCTTTCCCCGAAATAAGCCATCAGTAGCTCTTCTTTGCCTCCTGCTCTTCTCAGTTGGTTGCAGTATCTCTTTAGGTGAGCGGTCGGGTCTCCATACCCGTCATATTTCTTGAACTTTGGAGTTTTTAAAACCCACATGTAGATGCACATGAGAGAACATGCATAAATCGGCGTATGATACGCTATTTTGTCCTCTTAGGCCTTGGATATTTTTCAAACTTTGCTCGATGCTCTTCATCTTTCGGGTTATCTCATCCTGTTCAATATTTTTCAAGATCTTTTCTAGCTTCACATGAGATTCAAGTTGTGGGTACTGAGGGTAAGCATTCAGAGTGACCCGGGAAGTATCTAGCTGGAATGAAGGAGATTGGAAAGTAAAATTTTTTTGCTCAAAACTCTGTCGCACCAGTGTTGGTTGTGCCACACCTGCAGCTGGTGGCACAGTAAATACCACAGAGGTTAATCCAGAAGATGGTGCCTGGGGGAGAACCTCAGAAGGCATTCCGGTATAATTTGAGGCCATGGTTGGGAACCCAAATGGAACAAATGGGTTTGGCATTGAAATTGGCACGTTGGTGGTCCATCCGGTTCTGGGAATCAGTTCAGGGAAACCGGGGATGGATTTAGGTGGCTCCCTTCCGTTGGACCAAACGTCCCACATCTCTAGTATACAACATTTCAGTCTTCTATTTTCTTCGGCGACTGCCGATTCTTCTTGAGGGATAACCGAAGTGGGGCCATCCTCTGGTTCAACAATAGATAGGTGACTTTCTGATGTCATTGTGATACTTCCTTTGTATCTGGTGAAATAAGGATGTGTCGCCAGAATACCACCGTAAACCAACCACCTTAAAAGCAGTAACCTTTTGAGAGTAAACAAAAAATTGTTTAGTGGGAGATATTAACACATAGGGAATCACAACATTGGAATGCGATGCACCTAAACAGTTAAACGTTTTTCGAAAATGTTTGCAACAGCTGTGTGTTTCATCCCGGCTTTTATATACTCTCTCGTTTCTTTCTTTTTATTGTTTTTTTATTCTTTCTTTGAGGCCTATGATCGAATCCTATGTGGATTGCCTACATATCATGACGCCGCATGAATCAGATCATTACGTAGTTCATGGAACAGGTAAATGTAAACAAAGGGCAATTTTCATTTCACTATTAAAGATAGTTCTTTTCATTACAAGTGATTTTTGGAAATATTAATAAACACGAAAGAAAAGTACAGACTCTAGACATAAAACAAAACAACTTAACATATATTTTTTTAAAGAAATAAAAGTACAGACTCGAAAAAACTAAACATCAATAATAAAGGAGAGCCTCTGGTTGTCTTCTCGGGGCCTGTGGTGCATTGGTGGGTCTCTGTGCCGGTCTGTGTGCAATATCCCCCTGAAGTCGATCCAAGTCGTCCATTAGCAAGTCGTCCATTACAATGCAACTTCTTTTCTCAAACCATGTTGCATATCCCGGATCCACTTCCCCTCTAGCAAGATTGGGCACCTGGGTATATTCTTTCAAGTATCGACACCCATTCCAACTTTGTTGAATTAAGGCTTCAGGTAAGGGGGGCTCGGGGTGTAGCTCAATGACTTGGATGCTCAAATCCTCCTCTTTGTGTATAACTTGATAACGGTCCAATTGTCTCAGAACCCTTTGGGGTTCATATGGTTGGATACTTATGAGACCCATCAACAGTAGATGATTCCTGGCAGCAGACATAAGTATGACTTCTCTGAGTGGGAGCCATCCCAAAGTCCATTCTATTTGTTTTGCTCGTAAAGACCTTAGATGATAAACCCAAGCCTCGACTCCTTCTGGAAAAGGGTAATCCTTCACTCTCTCTTCATAACCCTTGATGAAGTTGGCTTTATCGGTACCATAGCTCATGAATTTTTGATGGGGATGAAGATTTTCAACCAACCACATCTGGAGAATGATATTGCAACCCTCAAAACATGTTTTTCCCGACTTGCATTCAGACAAAGCCCGGAAAATGTCAGATAGTATAAGTGGAGCCAGAGTATGATCTTTCTTTTCGGTCAAGACTTGGGCGATTTTGGCGACCCGAAAGTCAATAGTCCCTTCGGCATTAGGAAAGACCATAACACCCAGAAATGCTACGATGAAGGCAAACCGGTGATGGATTCTCCAAGTATCGTTATCTTGTTTGTTAGTCAAGCCTTTTTCATGTATTTCAAATCCGTCTGAGAAACGGTATCTAGAATATAGGAAATAGAATGAACAACACCCATTGGATACTCGGTCTTTTTTGAGTTGCCGGCTAATGGAAAGGACCTCAAAGAACTGGCGTACTGACATGGGTCTTGGAAAGATGATTTGTTGATTCCTTAAGCCTCGACCAAAACCCGTATATCCGACGACCTCTTTTAAGGTTGGAGTGAGCTCAAAATCTGTAAAGCGGAACACGTTGTGGGCCGGATCCCAAAAGGTTACCAAAGCTTTAATCAAGTCGTTTCAGGGTGTGACTTTCATAAAATCAACCAGAGATCCCAATTGTTCGCCGACCCATTCTTTTCCATCTTTATCTAAATCATGCCACCACATCTGGAGTTGTAGGGGAACCTCTTCTACAGTGTTCAGCTGCGGAGTTTGGATAGTGTTCATTTTGCACCTGTGAGCAAACAGGGTTAGGAATACCTCTGATTTGGACACAAAAGACCCATTTTTAATTAATTTATTTAAAAAAGACAAACTCTCCCAAAGTGGCTTATTTGTGCAAATTTGACCAACGTGGTCATTTTTGCAAAGAATGACCCCTTCTTACTTTGAGCAAAGTTTCGAGGCCAAACAAGGTACTTTTCGGAAAAAGTGACAGACAAATTCGTTCTTGAATGAAAAATAGCCCTTCGACAATGTAAAATGTTCTAAGGCTTATTTTGACAAGAACATTGCAAGACTTTAACCGATGAGGTTTGCCTACGTATCTCATATCCGATGAGAATCAGATCCACGTAGCTCGACTAGTTTAGACAAAACCTAAAAAAAATGATTCTGACTCCTTTTCGCTCATTTTTTGAAATTCTTTGTCCTCTTTTGGAAAAGTTTTGACAGAGTTTCGATGTATTTTTCAAATATTATGGTTTTTCAAAACTGGTGAATTTTCTATCCTCCCACGCTCTTGGTTTTTCTGTTATTTTTTCTTTCTTTCTTTAGTCGGNGATGCATCAGGATGGTCTTTTTGTTTCGGGTACACCTGTCCTAGACGGGCCCAACCCCTGTGTTGAGTCCCTTAATTCATAATGCATATGATGCAGATAATCGTTCCTACTAGGGATCCGGCATGAGGTTTTGTCATCCTAGGGTTAAACCTGGGGTTTTTTCTAGACCTTGGCTACCCGAGCGGACAACTCGAGTCGGGGTGGGAGCGACGTACCGGTAGCACGAAAGGATATCCGGCCTAGTGGATAGTCCATCCCCATATTTCTTACTTGGTATGACCTCTAACAGAAAGGCGGGCCATGCGAACGTGTGCACCAATTTTTAGAAGACTCATAAGGGAGGCGTAGGAAGACAGTTTAAATACAGTTCAAATAAATATCAAATCGGTAAATACATTTAGCACATTTGAGCGCACAAAACACAGTAATATCACAATTTAAGAAAGCCAAGTAAAATCACATAAAAGCTCGAATTCTTGAACCCTGAACCAGAGATTCTGGGTTCGTTCCCCAGCGGAGTCGCCAGAGCTGTCACACCTCCTTTTTCACCCCGAGGGTAATAAGGGAGTTTTTCCACTTTAATTGACATTATTCAATTTTTGGGATTTATTTTATTTATTCAGAGTCGCCACTCGAATTTTTTTACGGTGTTCCGGGACACCATTTATTTATTAAAAATCCCAAATCGAGGAATTTTAACTCCGTTTAAATTGTCTGCGAACCAGAAATCTGGGTAAGGAATTCTGTTAACCTGGGAGAAGGTGTTAGGCACTCCCGAGTTTCGTAGTTCTAGCACGGTCGCTTAATGATTAAACTTGCCTAAATTGTTTGATTACTGATTTTAGTACCTAAGTGAATTTTTATGTCTTTACCGCTTTTATTATTATTTTGTATTTAAAGAGTTATTTTGAGACAGGTCACGTATGCGTAAACCTGTAGAGTTT
Organism: Nicotiana paniculata; assembly: GCA_005239505.1. Taxonomy (NCBI): domain Eukaryota; kingdom Viridiplantae; phylum Streptophyta; class Magnoliopsida; order Solanales; family Solanaceae; genus Nicotiana; species Nicotiana paniculata. The sequence continues at coordinate 1,765 of ML350536.1, read as the reverse complement.
AAAACGCGTCTAAAATCATGTCACGCGGACGTGTACACAATTCTTGACACTGAACTCATTTAAGGAGATAAATAAAGTTGTGCAAGCGCGTGTTGTGTTTTGTTGTCAAAAAAGAAACCGGAATCACGTCACGCGGGCGTGTACGCAATCCCGATAATTTTAAGAAATTCGTTCCTAAAAGTGTCTCTACAAGTATTCATTTTAGTCTTTACTTGTGTTACGTAAACGTATACACAATTTGAGAAAAAAGTATATTTTATTTGTGTTTTCATCCAAAGTTACGTAAGACGTATACTCCGAATATTGATTTATTTTCTGAGTTTAAGGTAGTCTCTATCTAAAGGCTTTTGAAATTCACTACGTCTAAAATAATTCCTAAATTAAGTCATGAGATTGGGATATGGCCGAATTTAGCCCCAAATTAATCACTTTAGGCCATCTTAATTTTGGCTACTTGTCAAAGAGCTAAAACTATGAAATTTTATAAAAGAAGACATGTCCATACACAAGGTTTACAAGAAAATCTACCAAATTACTGATTATAAGTTACCTAAAAATCGAATGAACACATTTAGCTATAGTATTAACAGTTTTGTCAATTGCAAGTAGTCTAAATTCGTGCTATTTAACTTCGTTTATGTTGAATCTCATTTAGTAGCATTTATACATCTATTGTTGTTGTAAATTCAGAAAGTTAAAGGATATGAAATGAACTGAACAACGTTTTGGATCACAAATTCCTATTTGTATGTTTTTCGAAATTCACTTAATCTGGAACGTTCGCTTTCCAGAATCTTAGTAAATATTTACAAGGAGACTGATTTGGAAACAAATTCACACATAACACTGTTGGCTAGCAGATTTATATCTGCACCTTTTGAAACTGAAAAGAAACCCTTTTAGTAAATCATAAGAGTATAAACAAAACTGGAGTCTTTGACTATTTTAATTGAACACATACCCAGATTTCTCACCTAAACTATATGACATTAACATTAATACTGATATATTTCATCACAGGCTTTGGGCTTTGTATCCCTTAGACCTAATAGCCCAGGGTTCAGGTCATTTCAAACATTGACAGACTACTTTTAATGGCCTAGCCCATTTTATATGCCAAAACCCAAACTTCAAAAATATCATTTCACAGTCCAGTCTTAAATTACAGCGATTCTTAAAAAGGTAAGTCCGAATACATTACAATTTTCTCACTTCCTGAAACGAAGTTACAACTTCTACTAAAAATACATTTTTTCTGAATAAAATAGCACTGAAAATTAATGCTTCTAATTGGTTGCTCCAACTTGAATTCCTTATGACTATATACTTGTGCTTCCATTTTCCATTTTTAAGCCTCCAAATAAACAGGTATGTTATGCAACCTTCAGGGAAAATCTGACCATAAAAGGGGTCGGTTTTGACTCTGATGATGCTATGCTATGCTATATAGTACTAAAAAAAGAACATTTTTGTGCCTTTTTCTTGGAATGAACATGACCATGAAAGAAGCCAGATTCAACTCCAGCAATGCCAACCTATTAGTCCTAACATTTAACTTTACGCTACACAACAAACTTCAGCAAGTATCCATACCAGGATTTGGCTATTCTGGGCATTTTTAAGGAGTGAATCTGACCATTTAGAGGTTCAGATTCCCTGCCTTAGTTCCCTATATACTACGTACCCTTAATGGGGTAATTTCAACAAGTAACTAATATTTATGTACTATTATGGGGTAAATTTGACCATTAGAAGGTCAAATTCA
>ML350535.1:0-19465 GCA_005239505.1 Nicotiana paniculata | reverse complement strand
ATTCCTCGTATTGCTCTACAAATGTTTTAAGTCTAATAAGCCAGCTATATTTCTTTTCGTTACGAAGTATTTTTAATTTTTCTTTATGAATATTTGTAAAAGTAATACCTATATATCTAGCGTACCAAGTTCTTTTCATATATTTAGTATCTTATTTTTTTTGTTTTAATAATATTATCCAACTATATTCTAAGGCTGATATTCTATCTATGAGTCTGGATAATCTTTCTCTATTGGTCTTATTAGTATGTAGTATCTATATAGTTTGTATAATTGGTCTAATTCTTTTCTTATTTCTACTAATGGTTTATTCATGAACTATAATAAGCTTAGAATCTTCTACAAACTAGAATTTGTTTAATTAAAGGATGTTGTCTCATAAATATTATTTATCCTAATGGGATATGTTTTATCGTGTTTCTGATTGTCCTAAGATAATCTTTTTCTTGTTCGAGTTCTATGGTTAATGTTTCATACCAAAATAAAGGGGGGTATGATATTTCGATGAAAATTGGGGGATATGATATTTCGATGAAAATGTATTTTCTTTGAATAGAAGTTTGCTTAAGAAAGTTATTTTCTTATAGTTGTACTGTCCTACTCGGTACTTACTCACCTCTTCTTTCTCATGTAAATCTTATGAATTATTTATCTGATTTTGTTTCAACTTTTTTTTTTTTTTAATCTGGACTTCGTCCAGTCATGAATCTTGTTATACTGTTCATTTCTTTTTCTTAATCTATACCTTAAAAATTATCTTCTTTAACCACACCCTGGTCATGGCTGTTTAAAACATCCTCTTATCAAAAGGAATTTATAACAATAGCNAATGCCTAGGAATTTACAGGTTAATCCATCGAAGTTATTAAGAAATTAAGAGAATAACCATTTACTAGGTATAACAGGTTAAAAGAAAAATAATAAACTTAAAAGGGTTTTTTTTTTTTAACATAAAACTTGTAATTTACATATAGGGGAATATATTACAGAGAATATAAAGCATATAAAACTTACATAGTTAAAGAGTGAGGTGAGTTTTCCCTTTCGGGANAAACTTTGCTCCTACTTAGCTTACTTGCACAATATTTAAGAATTTACAACGAAGGTTTTATACTAGAGTAGAGGATATTTTGGCTAAGAAAAGAGGCATAAGGATTTCTTGGAGAGTTTGGTTTTGAAGAATGGTTTTTTGCTTCCGTGTTTCTCTGTTTTTCTTGCTTGTGAACTTCTCCTTTTATAGGCAAAAATCCGGACCTCAAATGCGGATTTCAAATTGCAAAAGCATCTTTATGACTCAGCCGGGTACTCTTTGGGCCCCATCGTCACGTGAAGTCGTTGAAGATGGCTTTGCATTATTGTCCTTTCTCCTGTAGCTGCTTTAAAGAATATGTCATTTTTCCCTTTTCTTTCGTCGTCTTCCTCTTTATTGGAATTACCATTCATACATATTTGTACATATACACACACATATATATTTATTTATTTTTTTATTTTTTATTTTTTTATGTACTGAGATTGTGTATTGCTATGGAATCGAAACTCATTCCTGAGTCATCTTCGTCTGGGTCTTGGGCGTCTTGAAAATAATTTATCCTCTGATCATTTTCTTCAGAGTTAGAGTCTTCAGAATTGGAGTCTTCATTTCTAGGTCCTGTTTCTGGAGCTGAGTTAATATGTTTGTCTTCGTTCTCCTTTTCTTTGAAATATTCTTCTAGTGTCTGCTGTACTATCTGTTGTATTTCCTTCTTTTTTGCTACTGATTTCTTCTTTTTTTGTCTTAATGTCTTTGGTAATTTTCTTTTAGTTTGTGATGAAGTTTCTTCATCTTCACTTTTTAGCAAAGTGACAGCTGTTAACGGATTTGATGAGTCTTTACCGGCTACCGTTTGAACCGGACTAGCTGTATCTCTATCTGATACAGTAGATTTCTTAACATTCAGAGGGGAATGTATACCCATCTCATCCATTTTTTGTTGGGATGGAAAACCCTTGGCTTGAGTTAATTCATGCTCTGCCTGTCTTAGCTGTTTTTTCATAAACTCCATTCTTTTTTCAGCGTGTGAATTAAGAGCATATATATATATATATATATATATATATATATATATATATATATATATATATATATACAAATGTTGTGAAGAATTAAAAATACTTAGTAACGAAAAGAAAATAAAGATAGTATAGAATGGACGGCATTCACTTGTCCAGAAGGACATTTTGAATGGCTAGTAATGCCTTTTAGGCTCAAAACAGCACCGCCAATCATATATATATATATATGATAAAATTTGGGATGTTACAATAGTTAGGACGTAATTGTGGCTTGGGAAAAGGCTCAAAATATACCACTAAACTTAATTAAAAAGCTCAAATATGCCACTAAACTTAATGAAAATGCGTGTATATGGCACTCGTAAAGGTGGGCTGAAAGGGAAAGGGCACGGTAAGCAATGAAGGGTTTAGATGGTGCCCGTGGCAAAATTTGGTAATAGTAGGGTTTGTGAGTAAAAATGGAATATATGAGCCAGTTGTGTGACATTAGCAGCATGAATATATCCAACTTTTAACGAATGGTATAAATAGGCCATTTCTTAAAGTTCGATGGCATAAGAGGTGTATGAAAATGAGGCGGTGTCTAATCTATTCCTATACTATAAGGGGTCGTTTGGTAGGGTGTATAAGAATAGTACGGAATAAGGTGTTTTAGTAATGCATGGATTAGTAATGCATGGGTTAGTAATGCAAGCATTAGTTATGCAATTATTATTTCTTATCTACTGTTTGGCGTTGTGTATTAAAATTATAGCATTGCATAATTTTTAAGAAAATGATTGTTTACAAAAATGCCCTCCATATTCTCTAGCTCTAAGGGACTTTAAGGATAATTGCTAATGCATGCATTGATAGCCTTGGTATTACTAATGTCATGATTTTTTATGCATTACTTATACATAGGATATGCCAAGTATGATGTATAAGTAATACAAGTATTAGTTATTCATAGGTGGTATATTTTCTAATACCTCCTATCAAACGAGCTCTAAGTGGGAATAACCAAGGCAACACATGGTCAACCTGTCTGCCTGGCATAGGGACATTTCTGGAATTTTATACTTAATATGCTTTCAAGGGATTGTACGTGCTAGCTTACTGCTTGTACACTCTAATAAGAATGGTGGAAGTGTGGGGTCCACCTCAACTTACTGCAGCATTTGAAAACGACACTTACTCAAGCGGGCGCCTCTACGGTTGTTTCGACGTCACACTGGTACTGGGATTGATCCTGGTGGAAGCTCAAAATGCTTGGAACGATAGCGATTAAAATGGAAAAAGAAAAGACATGCTAAGGTATCCATTTTTCCAGACGATGGGAATGAGTTTATTTGCGGAATTAAAGAAAAGCGTGTTTTGGTTCGGTTGAGAAAAAAAGTGAGCGAAATGTAAGGATTTATAGACGTAAGCAAGTATGTAAAATTGGTAATCCATAAGTATTATTGTAGAAATCTCATGATCAATGAAGTATTAGAAATATGCGAAATATTTTCCATGGACTAACAACCGGTACTTTAATCTCATTAATTTCACACAAATAAAATACTTTAATTTGATCCGTATTAACTTAAACTGCATAGTTAACATTTGTTCCCATCATTTTGTGGTCTCTAAAGTTCTCTTTTTAAACATAAATTTCTTCCTGTCATTCAATTTTTAAGAATTTTTTCTACCTATAAAGTAGTCATAGTAGTAGTAGTGGTATAAAATTTCATAATCAATAATTGAAGCTAAAATCATCCAACTTTGTATATGTATCATCGTGGGATCTAATTAAAATCTCCAAGCGAGGCCCAATAATTTCTCACATTTTCTTTGCCAATGAGATTATGACCATTAATATTGCTATGACTTCATGTCATCAATTATTGATCATATCAGTCACTTTACTTTTCAATCCGGCCAAAATATTAACTTTAATAAATCAAAAATCTTCTTCTCACAAAACTGCTCGAATTCGGATAAAAACTTTGTTCTCACTTCCTTTAATATGTCGGAAGGTTCGACATTTGGGAAATATCTACGATTCCCGATCTCTGTCAACCGCTCCACCACTAGGGATTACCAATTTTTACTTGACAACTTTAAAACACGACTAGCGGGCTTAAAAACTTTTTCTATCCAAAGCAGGTAGAGTCACCCTTATTAAATCCACACTCAATGCAATTCCAACACATGTCATGCAGTTAGTCAAAATCCCTTCATCGATTCTCAATAAGTTAGAATGATATCAAAGAAATTTTTTGTGGGACTCTACAACTACTAGCAGGAAACTCCATCTTATTAACTGGAAACAAAAAAACTGAAGGAGGTCTAGGAATACAACGTCTAAAGGAAAAGAATCAAGCCCTCTTAGCTAGCACTGCTTGGCGTCTCTTTCAACCACCAAATTCCTTTTGGGCCTCAATCCTCATTTCAAACTATGCCCACCCTTCTCAACCAAGGGTCTCATCTTCGACCACCTGGACTAACATCCAGTGGGGCTGGAACTATTGTCAAAGAGGACTTCTTTGGAAGTCGGCTACGGAAAGACATATCAATTTTTGGAACAACTCTTGGTACTAACCAAATATATTTCTTAGGCAACTGATTCACGGACCACTTACTGCCCATGAGATGACTGCATCCTTAGAATATTCCCTTTCCTTTGATTTGTCAGCGTCTATTAAAAACTAATTTTTAGGTGTCTATTTTCCTTACCACCTAAATATTCATGATCGCATTATATGAGGCCTCACAAACAATAGTCGTTTTTCGGTGAAATCTCTTTATGAAGCACTCTACCAACTCCATAATATAACCTGTTTTCAATGGGTTTGGAAGTTAAAACTACCACAAAAAATTACCCATTTTATTTGGTTACTTGCACATAACCGGTTCCCTACATCCTCCTATCTACATCATCTTGTCATAGTCCACTCCTCACTTTGCCCTATCTGCAATAGTGGCGAGGAAACTATTCCACTCATCTTTTTTAATTTCCAAGCAGCACATGCTCTCTGGTCTCAGATCAATATTACAACCCCATTTATTGCTCAAACAAATAATCACTCTGAACCTAATCAATGGATGCGACACTTCATCATGGAAACACGTGACATACTCTCACAAAAGTTGTCATCGACAATGCTGATTCCCTTCTGCCTTTGGTATATCTGGAAAACGAGAAATAAAAATACATTTGAAAACTCTAATGACTATGTCAGCTTAAACTTGGTCTTGCATACAGCGTAAGAATTTTTTTACCTTGGCCAAAAGCGTGGATTCAAACCAAAAAAATTCTGCTATATGTTAAATGGCAACCACCAAATGTAGGATTTTTTAAGTTAAATACAGATGGTGTGACTGGCGCTTCAAGCCACATCTCCAGTTATTGTGGTGTCATTCGTTACTCCCTAGGAAATTGGAAAGTAGGCTTCACAGGTTGCACATTCAAGGTAAATAGCGTGAAAATGGAGTCGATTGCCCTACTGCAAGGACTCAAGATAGCCCTAAGCCACTGCCTAATCCCATTAGAAGTTGAAACGGATTCCACTAAGGTAATAATTTTACTACAAACTGGCAATCTTGTTTACTTACATTTGTTGAATGATTGCAGGTTCGTCCTCCAACACCTGGGTAATCCGCTAATCAAGCATACATATTGGGAGCAAAACATGATTGCAGATGGTTTAGAAAAGCATATTTTGGATACATCAATAGATATCCGCCACTAACATATACTATGAGGAGCCCTCTTTTGTCCTAGATAAACTGCATGTGGATACTCATGGTCCACACCTTCTTCGACGTGTATCTCCAACCTCCATCGGATACCCTAATAGAACTCATACTACTTTGCTCTCATCATCGTCAGGCGCTACAACAACCTCCAGTAATGTAGACCTTTTTTTGTCTTTTGCTCCAACTTTAGACCCACCTAAGCATGCAGAAACATTCATGTATGATGTTACTGTACAACCACCATGATACTAGCTCCCATATGTAATATGTAATATGTTTTATTTTTTTAGTGGAATATAATCTTTTATTACCAAAAAAATCTCTATAATCTTATAAAAGTAACATTAAAATCCTTCTTTGAGTAAACTATTTTGGGGAATTTGCATCTATACTCAGTTTTTGGGTCACCATTTAACTTATACCCGCTTTGCACAAAAAATTGCAAGTGTACCCACTTTTCGGGTAACTTCAGACATACGGGCCTGAAGTAGCAAAAATTTATGTCTGAAGTTTGAACTTCAGAATTTTTTGCCTGAAGTGTAGCCTTATCAAAGCAAAACTTCAGATATTTTTGCCTGAAGTTTGGCCTTACTTGCAAAGGTAATCACGCAAACTTCAGTTGATAGTGCAAGGGCAAACTTCAGTTCAATTGTTATGTCTGAAGTTTGAACTTCAGAATTTTTTGTTTGAAGTGTAGCTTTATCAAAGCAAACAGATAATTTTGCCTAAAGTTTGGCTTGACTTGCAAAGGCAATCATGCAAATTTCAGTTCATAGCAAGGTCAAATTTCGGTTCAATGCCTACCGGGAGACATGGTTTGCGGTATTCTTGATGTATTATACAAATTGTATTTTGTAAGCACAAAAACTGCATCAACTGTATAGCTTCACTTGTTACTTTGTACAAGTTCTCGGGTAATCACCATGGACTTCATTATAAATTTATGGTTACTGACATCAGTTGTCCTCAAAAGAGCATATACACATTAGCATTTGCAAATATTGTTTGTGCTTAACGACTTTAAGGGATTGAGGTAAGACTCTTTGAACATTTTGATGTGAATATACATAGAAGAGGCAGGCTTATTTGGCCATGAAATAACCATTCAATATGTCAGGAGGAAGAAGAAGAGGAAAAAAAGAAAGGCTCGCCTCTTCCTCGTGCATTCAATGTGGCAGGCCTATTTGGTCATGAAAGAAGTAGATGAGGAAAAGAAGAGGAGGAAGAAATGAGCACATAAGTTAGGAGGAAGAAGGGGAGGCGTCTGAAGTTGTCAAAATTAGAGTATAGATTAAAGAATTTTAAAAATATGGGTATAGGTTAAATGAGGGCGACCAAATAGGCCCCGTGCAATTTTTACAACTATTTTCCTATGTAAAATGGAGTCTGATTTGACGTAAAATCGAAGAACAAGAGTCCTCTTTTTATACTTATTTCACATGTAAATAATTTTAATTAGGTTATATCCCCTTCCCTAAAAAATAAATGTCATTTTATTTAGTTAAATATATTTGGCCAAAATAAATGTTGCTTTGGGAAATTAAAACGACATTAGTTATGTATTTTCAAATCTATTTTCGATCTAAGAGTAATTTGACTTTGATATGAAACATAACTTAATCAAATAAATTTTATAGTTATTGTTTTATACGATTTTTTTTAATGAGCATACTAAAAATATAAAACGATATTTATTTTAGATGATTTAAGAATAAGTTTAGTCTTTTGAAGATGAACTCAATCTAACTCTACCATACACATCTTCACGGCTCCAATATTTAGGTAATAGTGTTATTGGGTCGATGCTCACTATGAGCTATAGGAAATTTTCATGTTTACGTGTGACTTCATAAAAAATTCCACAATTTACAACAATTAAAATAACAACATATTCTACAACATAAACATAATAAATGTATAAAACATATACCCTAAAATACGGCAAAGTACCTACAAAAAAGGAATCTAATTTTGAAATGTATCCATAATTAGTCCCTTAAAATTCTCTTTTTTGTTAATTAAAGATTATTACTATAAATGCTTTTGTAACGACCCGGCCGGTCGTTCCGAGAGTTATAGCCTTGTTTTCTCTATTTCTGCTTCTATATGTGTTATTCAGCTATATTGTGTGGCATCGGGTTGGTTGGTTTGGGTCCGAAGTGGTTTTGGAGTGGAATGAGACACTTAGTCTCTTATTAAGAAGTTTAAGTTGGAAAAGTCAACTGGATGTTGACTTATGAGTACACGATCTCGGATTTAGATTTTTATGGTTCATTTAGATCCTTTAGGATATTTTAGACCTAGGAGTGTGTCCGGAAGGTAATTTGAAGGTCGTGGTAGAATTAGGCTTGAATTGGCGAAATTGGAACATTTGGCAATTTCTGGTCGGCAGTGAAAAATTTGATATTGGAGTCTGAATGGAATTCTGGGAGTTGGAGTACGTTCGTAGTGTCATTTGTAATATGTGTGCAAAATTTGAGGTTATTCGGACGAGGTTTGGTAGGTTTCAGCGTCGTTTGCGGAAATTAAAAGGTTTGAAATTCTTATGCTTGAATCCGAGGTTGATTTGGTGTTTTGACGTTGTTTTAGGTGTTCTGAAGGCTCGACTTAGTTCGTCTATTATTATGGGACTCGTTGGTATTATTAGTTGAGGTCCCGAGGGCCTCGGGTATATTTTCGGATGGTTGACGGGTTGATTTTTGGGTTGAAAGTTGCTGAAAATCAGCTGGTGTGAGATATGTTGATGTTTCCGCACCTGCGGATGGGGAGCCGCAGGTGTGAGGTCGCAGGCGCGGTGGGAAGGTGAGCAGATGCGGAGAAGGTGAGGGCGTGAGGCTGAGGCTGGAGCGCAGGCTTGGGCCGCACGTGCGGAAGCTGAGGAGTTAAGTGAAGTTCGCAGGTGCGGCTCTTTGACCGCAGGTACGGTCCCGCAGACGTGGGCCCGGGGGCCGGGTTTGAGCCGAATTCGGGATTTTTGGCTAATTTGATAGTTTTTCTTGTAGAATTCATTCCATTAGCGCATATTGATGGTAATATATTGATTTGAATAGATTCAGAGCATTTGGAGGCCGAGTCGAGAGGCAAGAGTATTGCGGGTTAGAGATTTGACCGGTTTGAGGTAAGTAACGATTGTAAATCTAGTCCTGAGGGTATGAAACCCCAAATTTTTTGTATCATTGTACTATTTTGAGGTGACGCACATGCTAGGTGACGGGCGTGTGGGTATGCATCGTTGGGGATTGTGACTTGGTTTGTCCCTTAGCAACCGTAGAGTTGCGTATTTTGTTGAAACTGTACAATATCTTTGTGTTTTAGAAAGAGTTTCTATAAATTTGGTTGAATGCCATGTTTGTGCCTTGTGCCAATACCATTTTGGACCCTCAGGAGACTTCTTCTTATTATCCTCTCAATGTTATTGATTGAAAATCTATACTCAGTCATGATTAAACTTGTTTATTGCATAACTCAGTTTTATTACTCTGTTTTGATGCACATAAATATTATTTTGGGTTGAGTTCCCTGTTTTTACTGAAATGCCCGAGTGCTTGTGAGGTTTATGACTGAGTGAGGACGAGGGCCTAATTTGTGAGGATATTATGGGATCGGGCTGCACGCCGCAACATGTTTGATATAGGCCGAGGTCCTGAGTGATTTATGCCATGATTTGACTTGATATAGCGCTTGGGCTGAAAGAGCCTCTCCGGTGTCTCTACACACCCCCAGTGAGCGCAAGTACCTAATGAGTGCGAGTGCCGAGTGTTGAGTGACTGGGAGGCATGAGTGATGGTGAGGTATGCCCGAGGGGCTGTTTGAGAGATTGTGAGGTATGCCCGAGGGGCTGTTGACGAGTGTCTGTGAGGCTTGCCCGAGAGGTTGTATATGAGTGATGTTTTGCCTGAGGGGCTGTTTATGATTACATCATTTTTCACTCTCTTTTTCATTGAGCCTCTGTTGAAACTGTTGAAAATATCTCTAAGTGAATTTTCACCGGAACTGGATTTTAAACGAAATGATTTGACTCAGATACCGATTTGAAAGCATGTTGTATTTTACAGAGATTTCATGATGTGGACTTTATGTGTTTTACTGCTTGTCAGTGCTGCTCAATATTTATTTACTGTTGTTACTTACTGAGTTAGCGTATTCATGTTACTCTTTGCACCTTGTGTGCAGATCCAGGTGTTACTGGACGAGCTAGCGAATGTTGATTTCATCTGTCGTGGATCTATCGGAGTTGGCAAGGTACTGCTTGGAGACCGCAGCCCTGCTCTTCTCCTTTCTATCTTCCTATAGTTATTTTTAATGGATTTACGGACTGTATTAGTCTTGGTATTTTTAGACATATTTTGTAGACGCTCATGACTAGTGACACCTGATGTCGGGCTTTTCTTTCCACACTTTTCATTTTTTTTGAATTTCTTTATGAAGTTTTACTATGAAATAGCTTGAAATTAGCTTTGAAATCAAATATCACGTTGTTTGAGTAATGAGTCGGCCACGATAGGCGCCATCACAATATGGTAATTTGTGTCGTGACAGCTTTAGGTTACCATGATACTATTATCTCATTACCGGGAGGCATCCTCCATAAAAATATGTTGCATCCTCCATTAACTAGGTTTTACATTTTGGGATTCTTTTGTTCTTTCAATTTCATTCCCCCTTTGATATAATTATCGTAGAAATATTTTCCTATAGTTAATTCATGACCATCAACATCATTTTAATTTGATAAAATCATTGTCAGGAAACACAAGGAGTTATTAGGTTTAACAATTATACTTTATATAAATACATAATACAAAATGTTTAATACATACATATATATATATATATATATATATATATATATATATATATATATATATATATATAAAATAGTAATTATACAATATATAAATATTAAGTAATACTTTTAAAATCCAACATAAAATAATTTTATTACAATCTATCTTTAATTTATGTTATACTATATAAACATATATAAGTATACTAGCTTTAGTGCACGTGTGATTAGCGTCAATTTGTAAAATATGTGTATATGAAGAACATGTAAATCAGCGCCCCCGAGTGATTTTATCAACAAAAAAAAAGATGAAGAAGAACATGTAAATCAAGTTATCTAATGCTAAGTTTTAAAATGTCTACACTAAGTTAATATTATAAAATAAGTAACTTTATACAGAGAAAAGTATAGGGAGTTGTCATTTATTAGAAGGATTACCAAAAAGAAAATTAATTAATGGCAACTAACTTAGAATATATTTTTTCTTCTAATGTTTCATTCTTATTGTTTTTAACGTTTGCACATTTAACAGTTTGACTCTTACTACTATATTATAATCTATTTTATTGTAAATTTTGAAAAGAATGACTTGAATTTTTCGCGAATTAGTTAAATCAAAGACTTTTTTGGTTATTTAGGATTGCTCTTAACGTTAAAGAGATTTTTTTTGTTGTTGATTCAAATCTTAATTATAGCTCATCCCAAGTTTTAAATATAATTATAATTATAATTTTTTCCAATAAGAATTTTACGTTCAATATAATAATAAAAAAAGAGGGTACACACATCGCGCGTGTATCCTATCTCAATGAGTGTTTGAGTTATGAAATAAAAGTATAAGTTCCTGACAATAGTCATTAATATTGACATTGTACATATAACTAACTCAATTAAGAAAAAACGTCTCATAGAAATTCTTAATCATCAGTTAATAATTCAACTTAAGATTTACGCCACTTTTAGTAAATAAAGTTATCATGCTTCAGTAGTACACATAGTCATTGAAAACATAAATAGTGGATAGAACTTCATACATATAACAAACAACTAATAATCCATGAATTTCAGATGAATACAAAATCAAACTGCCCTGAAAATGAGAAAAGACATTCAAAAGAATACTAAAGTAAGCTAGTACAATACATCGGAGAATAACTCAGAATTATATTTGAAAGAGTATATGATGTATCATTATTCAAGTGGAATTAATATTTAAATAATTCTAATATTGATTAACTCCATTTGTCGTTATATTTGAAAATAATTAGTTTTATAACAATTCTAAAATTTATTTTTAAAAGGTAAAATGATCGATACAAATTTCGATTGGAGAACACGTATTTCTTCTTAATTTGAAGGGCATATCTTTTGAAAAAATCTTACGAAAATTGTAATAATTTCTGCAACATGATATTGAATCTAAAAGATTGATATATCTATTTTTGGTAATTAAATTTTGATATTTATTATATATTTTTATTATGATTCTTCAAAAGACCATCAGTAAAAATAATTATATATTTTTTAGAGATTTGGAATAAAGAGGGTCGTCATATAGTTTTTAGAAGAAACTAGTTCACACGTAAAATAATTGAGCACATATATTTTATATTAATTTGAAGGGCATATCCATTGGAGTAAGCTTACAAATATTGTAGTCATTTTTGTGACATAATATTACATCTAACATGATCAAAATCGTTATGTATTTTTATTATAATTCTTCAAACAATCATCAAATTGACATTAATTAAAAAATTATATCTTTCTTTTAGAGCAATTGGGATGAACGCCTAGGTCATATAGTTTATAGGAAAAAATGAATAATTAAGTAACCATGTAAGGTCTAAAACTGACTAATACTGAATATGTATTTTACAACCAATAACTTATTACGTATACAAAAATTTTTAGAGGGCCATTTATTGGAATAGATGAAAAATAAAATATAATAATAAATGTCAACTTATTTTGAATACTTACTATTTCATTCTTATTTCTTCTATTTTGAATTTTAACCAAGTTAATTTTTAATACTATATTATAATTGATTCGACTTTATTTTCTAATTTCTTTCATCATCGATGGTCTTTTTTATTGAAATACATCTATTTAAGCCAAGATTTTTGTCAACCTGAAGATAGTTTTACTTGTATGATGAATTTGAAAAAGAATGAAATTAATTTTTTTTGCTACTTAGCTATTTCAAATACTTAATTATTTATTTTTAGCAATAAAAGATAATTATAATTGATTCGACTTTATTTTCTAATTCCTTTCATCATCGGTGATCTTTTTTATTGAAATATATCTATTTAAGCCGAGATTTTTGTCAACCTGAAGATAGTTTACTTGTATGATGAAATGAAAAATAATGAAATTAATTTTTTTTGCTAATTAGCTATTCCAAATAATTAATTTTTTTATTTTTAGAAATAAAAGATAATTATATTTTATTGATTTAAATTCTCAGTATTAGCTCATACCAAATTTTAAATAATCGATTATAATTACATTTTATCGAATAAAAATTCTTTTGTCAAATTGTAAGAATATCAAATGAGTGAGAAATAGTCTTTTATATTTTAAAGTATTTTAGTATATAAAAGAGTTTCACCTAAATCAAAATATAAAAAAAGTTACTTCGTCATCTTCCAAGAGCGTCATACGTCCTCTTTCTTTTTTGATTGAATTTTTGGTATATGTTCAAAGGGATAAACTTCTAAATACCAAGTGGTTACGTCCTATTTGGTTAGTATTTTTAATTTTTCCTTTTCTTGTCATTTATATATAATTTAAGTGTAAAAATTTATATAAAATAAAATATTAATATTTTTGAAGTTCTAAATATTAAATTTTTCTACGTAATCCAAATAAAGAAAAATGTAATATATAAAATTTAGTTGATTTTGTAGTAAAAAATATTAGGACAATAATTAAATGAGTATTCCTACATATAAGGAAAATAAGTGAATGAGTATTCCTACATATTAGGAAAATAACTAAATTACTATTTTATCCAATGTAAACTCTATTTTTAAAGGGTAAAAAAAGCGAACGATTTCGCTAAGGGTCTTCGTGCTTTTAATATAATATAGATAACTTATCATTAGTAATTGTACATAGAAGCCACATTAAGTGATAAAAAATATACTATAATGGAGTATGAAGAATGGTATAAGAATTTTGTAGTGGGGTGGAGGAACGATAGGGGGGGGGGGGGGGGGGGGGGGGGAATATATTATATTATATACGTAAAAGGAAGGAAAGATGTTAGGGACATTACAATATACTCGAATCTTTTAATGGAGAAATTGGGAGAAAATTAATATGAATAAATACATTTTAGGTGAGAGAGAATCTCAAGAGAGATATATTAGGATAGTTTTAAGTAAGAGAATCTCAAGGAAGAGACTTTAGGATATAAAAAATATAGATGAAAATAAATTGTATTTTATATAATTCTTTCAAAATAGTTGTAACTTATTTAATTAAGTGCTAAATAAGTTGTATTACGTGTAAATTCCTCATTAGGTATCCCTTACTAGTATTTAGAGATAGCTGAAAATAAGAATCATATAGACAATGTCGAGAGAGTATGACTTTTGGGGAAATTATCTAATTTCTGTCTCTACTGTCGTTGGTAAATATCAACTATACCTTTATACCTTCTATTTAATTTGTTTTCCTTAAACTGAAAAAAACAACTATTGAGCCAATATATTTTTTACTAACATATTACTTAAAATTCTCCGTTGATAGCAAAAGCCGTCAATAATCTTTTACACCGAATAAATTCAGTGCAATCTTATAAGTAGAATTTGAGGAAGGTAGTGTGTATGCCTACCTTGAAAACGAAGATAAGTTGTTTTCGATAGACCCTCAGCTCAAGGAAAGATGAAAAAAGAAATAGTAACAATAACAAGATAGTAAGAAAATCAAAGCGAAAGAAAAAACAGGTAGTAATAGAATCTAAAAATAAGAAAATACAAGACTAATACTAATAGTATTAGTACGGAAAAGAGAAACGCTCGACTACCTACTAATATTCTAAGCCTATAAAATCTTTTCTTTTTTCTTTTTATTTTCCTAAATGTTGGAGACACAGCTATTTGCCAGTGGACATGTTACTTGTAATACTAGTCCAAGAATGGACTTGTCCGTTTCATATTCAAATTAAGAGGCTCAGCTGACTCAAAAGATAAAAGATGTAGGAAAGTGTCGAGTAGCACGGCACTTTTATTGGGGAGAAGCATAGGAATGCAATAAATTTCATCGTAATCTCACAATTTCTCCTCTCTTTTTTTCATTTTCAAGTCACTTATTTCCTGTTTAAGTTTATTACTTTTTTGGAGGCTTCTTCCTTGTATTAATCTTTATTAAACTTAAAATTTCAAAAATATTAGTTATTTAAAGGATTTTGTATTTTATAGGTAAAAATGCTAAGTTTACTGTTGAATAACCTTTGCATTTGACAACTAATCCCAATTAGTGAAGACGAGCCCGTTTGGACATAGGAATTTTTTTTTCGAAATCAGTATCTCTGGCCATAGAATTTTCAATTTTCACTTGAAAATGAATTTTGGAATTTTTCGAAAATTTAAAAAACTCGAAAAAACTGTTTTTCAAAATTTACTCATATCACTCACAAAACTTCAAAAACAATATTCATGTCCAAACACAACTCTAATTTTCAAATATTCATTTCGCTTGAAAAAAAAATTTCACTTTCTTTTTGAATTTTACAATTCTTATGTCCAAACGCCCACAAAATGTCATATGATGGGTTGCCCTAAACAGCATAGTGAATCTAAAATGCAGTACTCCCTTTTATCAGCGTTGAGTTGTATACGAAGTTGCACGTGAGCATCCTTTGATTTGTATATTAATCACTTTACCTTATGATTATATTGTTAATTAACCTAAAAAGTATATGTCCAGTAAACATATACAAAGTTGAAAAGATCTAAACATACAACCACAAAGCCAGCATATCTTTTCTCTAACACTTTATTAATGTTTTCATTGACTTGAATGCATCTACTTTTTTTAGTTTCAAACTCTTTATTATGCCGGGAAGTGCTTTGGACCACCCCACAGTTTTATTTCCATCTTCCTTTTTATATATTTTATTTATTTACGGGGATAAGATCTTTTTTCCTTTTTACTTGGCACGTTTTAATTTTTCATGCTCCTTAAGAAATAATAAATGAAGTGCATAATTTACTATGATATCCATGTTAATTAATGTATATTTTATTGGATTTGAGAAAATGATTTGAAATGAGTAATAAATAGTGTGGGTATAACAGAAAGAAAACCCGTCTCCTTTTGATATACGTAAAGTGACAAGTAAAAATGAAAATCTATTTTTAGTATACATGTCAAGTAAAAGTGAAGGGTAGGGGCGGAAGGGGGTTACCCAAACCCCCTTCGCCGAAAAATTACACTGTATATATTAAGTTTTGAATCCCCACATAGCCCAAAAGTGTAGCTTAGCGGTCAAAAGAGTTCAAATTATTTGTAAGGTCGTAAGTTTAACTCCCACTAGGTACCCTTGTTTTTCACATATTTTTTATTTTTTGAACGGATCCGCCACCGGTAAAAGGAGAGCAGTGGGTCATCCCAAAAAAAACTTTTCACTTTGAGAATTATCTTATATTGATGGTTTACAGTAATGCTGCTTACAAATTGCACAAGCAAAGAGTCAATATGACTTTATCTCAGGAGAGGTGTAGGAGAACACTTCACAAAATGCCGGTGTAACTGAAGAAAACAGTAGAGATGAAGTCTATCCCTTGACCTAGTCTATAACTTCAGCTACTTTCAACTTCATTGAAAAGACAAAGTGGGCAACTTCAGTAGCCCCAGTTTTAGGCCTAAAAACTCAAACAAAGTTCCATTTTTCATGCCGTCGTACGATGGATGTAAACTCCACTCTTCGTTATGAAGCTCTACTGATGCAAAGAAAATCAAAGTTAAGAGAAATCAATTTGTCGAGAACATGTTCTGCTGCAGTTACAGTTATACTTCCTTATGCATTGATTCTATGATGTTTTTGTGACAAAATCAGTTTGCCAAAGGAGTTATGAAACTCATTTATGTCATCTCCTCTACTTCCGTTCCAAACCCTACTACCACGCAAACACATCTAAGGCTCCAAATAGTCTTCAGCACACATATTTAAGGCTCCATTATGAAGTCTTCAAGAGCATTTTAGCCATAGTTACACTTACAGCACGCGCAACGCAAAAGGTACTGAAACATATTAGCATTGCATCCCCAAAGAAATCAGGACGTGGAGGTTGAATCTTGCAATTGAAGCAATACATGACTGGATATTACCGTCTGTCTAATTTCATTTTACTTTTGAAAAATACAAGTTACAAGAAATCTGCTAAACCCTACATCTATTCCATTTAACAGAATAGAGGACCAAAGAAGCTTTCCACTAACCCCTACCCCAAATTGAATGACTAATTTCAAAGCATTACTCAATCTGTATCACCATACATGTTGGTACACATACAAAAGGAAGAAACTATTTGAAGAGGATATTCATCATTCATGTCCACAGACAGCAAACAAGTTGCTGCTCTTAAAGATTAAACGCCAAAAGACCACACATTCTCTAGTAACAACTAAGAACAAACTTGTGAAGCTCATGAACTTCATCATATCTGCCTGAGAACAACAAAACCACCAAAAGAATCAGAATGCTGTTAAGAATATTGGTAAATGGTACAAGAGCTTGACTAAATTGTAAGAGCTAATACAATGACCGTGAAACAAAAACAGACAATCTCACCTCAGTAACCTATTTGTGGTCTTAATTCAACCAAGCAAAGAGCACAAACAGAAAAACAGAAACTGGATCACGTTTCATGTATTAGACGAGAAATACAAGAGAGAATACGCATCAAAATTTGAATAAAATCTTTTTGAACCATTTGAGTCACCAAAGGCAATAGCTTGTGGAAGTTATAGTTATTTGTGGTCGTATTTCAGGTTAACCTAAACACATATATATCCTAACCAGATCATATAAATCAGTTCGGTATGACATTCAAGTATTTTGTGTATTGTAACCAAATTAAGCTTCAGCACGAGAAACAGTAAGGGATCCAGGTAGTACAAGTTGACGGAGATGACTTCATTGTGTGATGTGAATATACCTTTGTTGACAAAACCAATGGTTAGTCTCTCAGTGCCCACACTCACTAGGTGTCCACAGTCGGATATCGCTCATTAGACTAACAAATGAGTAGACGCTTGATTTACTTTTCTTCTACATCCACAAGTTGTAGGCTCGCTGTAGTATCTTTTCTTTACCTTTAAAATCTCACTTTTTCTCTACAATTCTTTCCTTAGTCACTCTGACTCACAGTCAAATGGTTCTGAAAGGTAACTGGAACTCTGTACTCCCAAAATATATAAATCAATGTTTGATTGAATATATACAACGGATGGCTCTAAAAAGTTTTAGGGGAAAGGGAAAATAAAGTGAAGGTTGAGCTGCTTGTATATGCAAATTCAAGTAGTAACTTAAACTATCAGTGGCGGAACCGGGGTGTCATTGTGTCAAATGACACCCCTTCGGGGGAAAAATACATTGTGTAGCTAGGTAAAAAAATTAATTATATGTATATATACTATGTATTGACTCCCCTTAATTTCTTGATATGTTTAGTTTTATGTATTTTGACACCTCTTAACGAAAATTCTATCTCCGCCACTGTAAACTATATCTATCTTAAGACTTGACAACCAAAAATGACAGTCTGAAAAATATCAACAGCCAGTGTATCTTGTATAAACAATTGAAGAATTCTGACAACAGCACCAATAAAATTATCAACTTTCTTGGGTCATCGAAAGTTTCCTCCTCCAACTCTCATTTTTACAACAAAAATTCTTCAATCACGTTCATGAAATACAACTGCCTATGATTTTATTACACCTTGAGACATCCATTTTCCAGACCGAACATATAAAATAATGCAAATAGCTGACTTAGAGAGCGTAAGAAACAATATCATCAAGGAGAAGTAAGAAGGCTTACCGTTTGAAGAACTCGGAAGCACATCGAAACCCGTTATAGCTAATAAACCACAATAATACAAGGACCAATGTATCTAAGATTGAGTAAGAAAATCCAAATCGAATAAATGTGATCCGTTAAACACTCAGAATACTATAGGTTGACAAAATGAATAACAGAAATTTATAGAAAGCAAAAGGAGAATCAGATCTAAATTGAAAATGTAAGGATACTGAAGAGACAACGTTCCCACAAGTGAAGCATGTACAGACCAAAAGTGACATTGTACAGATACACTTTCCGCTGAACCCAATTTATCTCCTCTCTCAGCTCCGTTTTCTATACACAGATTCAAACAAAATAATTGATGATTTTTGGTTTTATACTTTTGTTTGGAGTCGGACTCAAATTCGGTTGAATCTGCCGCCAGTTAAAAGTTAAAACTGAACGCTCTCGGGAGAAGGTGGTGGGTAAATTTGTAAATCACCAAATTGACCTCCTTGCACATGGTGTGTTCGTGGTTGGTTTGGATCTGTTTTACCCTAAAATCAAGTAAGTCGCTTCTTCGAATATTAAAATCAGATCAAACTAAGGGTGTCTAACGGGTGGGCCGGATCGGGCCGGACCGGTTACATTTTTTTTTGAACCTGACGGGTTGCGGTTACGGGTTCTTACCGGTTAATTGTTAACGGGTTTAACGGGTTGGGGCTTATCCGGGTAAAAACGAACCCGTGCGAGTAGGGGTACTGCCGGGCCGGGCCGGGCCGGGTTAACAGTAAAAAAAATTTTTTTTTTTATATTTGTTAGAACTATCGTAAAAATATAAACAAAAAAATAAACTTATAAAAATAGTGTTTGAA
>ML350534.1:0-18161 GCA_005239505.1 Nicotiana paniculata | reverse complement strand
TTTTCATTCACTGAAGTAACTTGAACAAAATAAAAGTAAAAGAAAGAAATTCATTGACTTTGAGAAGGAGGTCAATTAGATGAGTACTAACTCTCTTCTATTACTTTGTTGTACCGGGTTAACAAGAGCTGACCCTCTTTATTCACTACAGTCCCGGAACAGAACAATCTTGTGTCATAAGAAAAGCTATTATCCAAATCGAATTTTTTTTTTGATTGGCTTCATCCCGAACGTCCCATTACTGATGGGGAAATATGTTCTGAAAGAGATATTTATTAAATAATAAAAGCGGCATTATCCCTAAACTTTAAGAACACACAAAGAAATCATGCAACACAACTTATTAACATCATCTGCAGGAACCATCCCTTCTTCAATGTCTATTGATACTAGCTTCTCAAATGTAAAATCACTAGGATCCCCTTTATTTTACCATGTATACTGAGGTCCCAAAGCAGATATTGCTATTAGTCCCAGCTCATTGATAAAGTTCTTCAAATCCCTTGCTCCAGGTTTTGACTGGTTCGAAAGGACTAGGAAGCAGATGTCTATTCAATATAAGAAGTTGTTCGACCTTTCTTTCATTTAGTTTGAACCACCCGAAACAAAAGGAAAATCAGTCTAGAAGATGACTCGTAATCGATCCGGCTGTTGGACCCTGGACCCACCCGGCCCGTATATTTCATAAGATGTGTTTCATTCGGGAGGATGAACTAGACTTTTTTCATCGCCCCACCCAAGGCAGATCGAACAAAAGATCTTCCCACTAATGCTTTCATTCTCCCGGCTATGATACTGGTAAAGAGCCCTCTTCCTTCTCTCCGACACGGTTGTTGAGACACACTAAGTAGTCATGGGAAAGATAAATGTCATCTGTGTGAAGGATATTGAGATAGCTTCTTCCTTCTCTGTGCGTGGGTTAGCCCTTGATCGGATAATTATTCTTATTTAAAAGTCAAAAAATAGAGTTCTTTTCACTTTAACAACTGTGTTTTTTCTAACAACTCGAAAGGCGATTCCCCCTACTATCTACAACTCCAGACGCGACAAGAGTGCTTATTCCCCAAAAAAAAGATTCATTCCCCTTCTCTTCCCGACGATCGGTAATTCTTTCTAACAACTCCATCTACCCATCTGAGAACGACGCCCTTCTTGCAAAATCTCTTCTTACGCTAACCCTATTCGTGGGATCTTTTATCCTTTCCTTCTTCCTAGGACAGTAAGAATGGAATTGCCTGAATGATATCAGTCAGAGCGCATTCCCTCACAGCTTCTTTTCTTCTCAAGCACTTGCTATTTCATCTTCTCTTAGATAGGCTATCTTCCGATTCAATGCCATCAAAATGTACTTAGCATGCCTACTTTTCCTTATTAGTTCAAATAGCCCTAGCTAGATTCTCAAGCTCTGATAAACCCGCAACAAGAACAGCCTTTATTTTATGTCGTGCCGAAACGACTAAGAGCTCTTATTCTGCAGTCTTTAGCACATAGTAGTCGACGTGGTACTGATTCCTGGCGGTTCCTCTAATCTTCCTATAAATTCCATTCCTAAAAAACCCGGCAATCGTAGACTGCTTTGGTTTATCTAGTCTTGATAAATCAAAGGCACCCGCTCTTATTCCACACAGTCAAGGAAAAAGGCCGTCTTCTCAAAGTCCGTACCTGTAACGAAGAGACCATNAAATGAAAGGCACCCGCTCTTATTCCACACAGTCAAAGAAAAAGGCCGTCTTCTCAAAGTCCGTACCTGTACCGAAGAGACCAGACCTTGGGAAGGCATCACCTATGCTAGAAGGCTTAACAGTCCTCCTTATTAGCAGCCCAGATCTGTTTTGTGCTCGGCTTGATGCTATCTCATATGTCCATTCAAAAAGAGTTATTGGGGGCAGCCCTACTAATTCGTATTCGTCTTTTAAGACAGGAGCTCCTAGGAAAACTCGGAAAAGAAGGAGTGGCTCCCGTNTTCTTCGAATTTTCGTTATCTTTTTTAAGATAGAAAGTGTTGGTTATGGTTCCTTGGGTCATATTTGATGTCTCGGATAAATATCATGCGATTCGGTACCGGTTACGTACCACGGCGTCCGGCTTGGACCATGGCGTTGATAATAAAGGCACGACTGACGGAATTCCAAATTAATCGCCATAAAATGCTAAAAAATGTAACTTGACCATTTCGGAGAGTTGGTTATGGTTACTTGGGTTGTATTTGATGTCCTGGAAAAATATCATGTGATCCGGTATCGGCTCCATACCAAGGCGTCCAGCCTGGACCATGGATGGCGATAACACAAGCACGACTGACGGAATTTCAATTTAATTGCAACAAAATTCCAAAAAATGTAACTTGATCATTTCGAAGCGTTGGTTATGGTTGCTTGGGTCGTATTTGATGTCCCGGAGAAATATCATGTGAACCGGTACCGGATCCTTACCAAGGCGTCCGATTTGGACCATGGCAGGCAATAATATAGGCACGACTGGCAGAATTCCAGTTTAATTGCTATAAAATGCCAAAAAATGTAACTTGATCATTTCGAAATTTTGGTTATGGTTCCTTGGGTCGTATTTGATGTCCCTTCCAAATATCATGCTATCCGGTACCGTCTCCGTACCAAGGCGTCCTGCCTGGACCATGACAGGCGATAATACAGGCACGACTGATGAAATTATAGTTTAATTGCCATAAAATGACACAAAATGTAAATTGATCATTTCGAAGCATTGGTTATGGTTCCTTGTGTCATATTTGATGTCTCGGACAAATATCATGAGATTTGGTACCGGCTCCGTACCGAAGAGTCCGACCTGGACCATGGCAGGCGATAATACATGCATGACTGGCGGAATTCAAGTTTAATTGCCATAAAATGCCAAAAAAGGTAACTTGATCATTTTGAAACGTTGGTTATTGTTCCTTGAGTCATATTTGATGTCTCAGATTAATATCATGCGATTCGATACCTGCTACGTACCACGGCGTCCGGCCTGGACCATGTCAATTGATAATAAAGACACGACTGACGGAATTCCAAATTAATTGCCATAAAATGCCAAAAAATGTAACTTGACTATTTCGAAGAGTTGGTTATGGTTACTTTGGTTGTATTTTATGTCCCAGAAAAATATCATGCGATCAGGTATCGGCTCCATACCAAGGCGTCCGGCCTGGACCATGGATGGCGATAATACAGGCACTACTGACGGAATTCAAATTTAATTGCCACAAAATTCCAAAAAACGTAACTTGATCATTTTGAAGCGTTGGTTATGGTTCCTTGGGTCGTATTTGATGTCCCGAAAAAATATCATGAGATCCGGTACCGGCTCAGTACCAAGACGTCCGACCTGGACCATGGCAGGCGATAATACAAGCACGACTGGCGGAATTCCAATTTAATTGCCATAAAATGACAAGAAAATGTAATATGATCATTTCGAAGCGTTGGTTATGGTTCCTTGGGTCGTATTTGATGTCTCGGAAAAATATCATGTGACTCGGTACCGGCTCATTACCAAGGTGTCTGGTCTGGACCATGGCAGGCGATAATATAGGCACGACTGGCAGAATTCCAATTTAATTGCTATAAAATTTCAAAAAATGTAATTTGATCATTTCGAAGTGTTGGTTATGGTTCCTTGGGTCGTATTTGATGTCCCTGACAAATATCATGCTATCCGGTACCGGCTCCGTACCAAGGCGTCCTGCCTGGACCATGGCAGGCGATAATACAGGCACGACTGATGAAATTCAAGTTTAATTGCCATAAAATGCCAAAACAAAATGTAACTTGATCATTTCAAAGCGTTGGTTATGGTTACTTGGGTCGTATTTGATGTCCCGTACAAATACCATGCTATCCGGTACCGGCTCCGTACCAAGGCGTCCGACCTAGACCATGGCAGGCTATAATATAGGCACGACTGGCGGAATTCCAGTTTAATTGACATAAAATGCCAAAAAATGTAACTTGATCATTTCGAAGCGTTGGTTATGGTTTCTTGGGTCATATTTGATGTCCCGGTCAAATATCATGCAACCCGGTATCGGCTCCCTACCAAGGCGTCCGGCCTGGACCATGGCAGGCGATAATACAGGCACGACTGATGAAATTCTAGTTTAATTGCCATAAAATGCCAAAAAATGTAACTTGATCATTTCGAAGCGTTGGTTTTGGTTACTTGGGTCGTATTTGATGTCCCGGACAAATACCATGCTATACGATACCGGCTCCGTACCAAGGCGTCCGACCTAGACCATGGCAGGCGATAATAAAGGCACGACTGGCGGAATTCCAGTTTAATTGCCATAAAATGCCAAAAAATGTAACTTGATCATTTCGAAGCGTTGGTTATGGTTTCTCTGGTCATATTTGATGTGCCGGTCAAATATCATGTGATCCGTTACTGTCTTGGTACCAAGGCGTCCGGCCTGGACCATGGCAGGCGATACTACATGCACGACTGGCAGAATTCCAGTTTAATTGCCATAAAATGCCAAAAATTGTAACTTGATTATTTCGAAGCGTTGGTTATGGTTCCTTGGGTCATGTTTCATATCCAGAACAAATATCATGCGACCCGGTACCAGTTTCGTACCAAGGCTTCCGGCCTGGGCCATGGCAGGCGATAATATAGGCACGGCTGGCGGAATTCCAGTTAATTGCCATAAAACTCCAAAAAATGTAACTTGATCATTTCGAAGCAATGGTTATGGTTCCTTGGGTCGTATTCTATGTCTCGGACCAATATCATGTGATTGGGTACCGGCTACGTACCAAGGCATCCGGCCAGGAACATGGCAGGCGATAATACAGGCACGACTTGGCGGAATTCCAGTATAATTGCCATAAAATTCAAAAAAATTTAACTTGATCCTTTCGAAGAGTTGGTTATGGTTTCTTGGGTTGTATTTGATGTCCCGGACAAATATCATGCGGTCCGGTACCGGCTCCGTACCAAGGCATCTCGCATGGACCATGGCAGGCCATAATATAGGCACGACTGGCGGAATAGCAGTTTAATTGCCATAAAATGCCAAGAAATGTAACTTGATCATTTCCAAGCATTACTTATGGTTCCTTGGGTTGTACTTGATGTCCCGAAGAAATATCATGCAATCTGGTACCGGCCCCATACCAAGGCGTCCGACCTGGACCATAGCAGTCGATAATATAGGCACGACTAGCGGAATTCCAATTTAATTGCTATAAAATGCCAAAAAATGTAACTTGATCCTTTCGAAGAGTTGGTTATGGTTCCTTGGGTCATATTTGATGTCCTGGAGAAATATCATGCGATACGGTACCGGCTCCGTACCAACGTCCGGCCTGGACCATGGCATGCGATAATACAGGCACGATTGGCGGAATTCAAGTTTAATTGCTATAAATTGCCAAAAAACGTAACTTGATCATTTAGAAGCGTTGGTTATGGTTCTTTGGGTCGTATTTGATGTCCCGGACAAATATCATGCGATCCGGTACCAACTCCGTACCAAGGCGTCCAGACTGGACCATGGCAGGCGATAATACATGCACGACTGGCAGAATTCCAGTTTAATTGCCATAAAATGCCAAAAAGTGTAACTTGATCAGTTCGAAGCATTGGTTATGGTTCTTTGGGTCGTGTTTGATGTCCCACAAAAATATCATGCGATCCGATAACGGCTCCGTACCAAGGCGTCTGGTCGGACCATGGCAGGCGATAATACAGGCACGACTGGTGGAATTCCAGTTTAATTGCCATAAAATGACAAAAATGTAAATTGATCATTTCGAAGCATTGGATATGGTTCCTTGTGTCGTATTTGATGTCTTGGACAAATATCGTGAGATTTGGTACCGGCTCCGTACCGAGGAGTCCAACTTGGACCATGGCAGGCGATAATACATGCATGACTGGCGGAATTCAAGTTTAATTGCCATAAAATGCCAAAAAAGTAACTTGATCATTTTGAAACATTGGTTATGGTTCCTTGGGTCATATTTGATTTCTCGGATAAATAACATACGATTTGGTACTGGCTACATACCATGGCATCCTGCCTGGACCATGGCAGTTGATAATAAAGACACGACTGACGGAATTCCAAATTAATTGCCATCAAATGCCAAAAAATGTAACTTGACCATTTCGAAGAGTTGGTTATGGTTCCTTGGGTCATATTTGATGTCCCGAAAAATATCATGAGATCCGGTACCGGCTTCGTACCAAGTCGTCCGACCTGGACCATGGCAGGCGATAATACAAGCACGACTGGCGGAATTCCAATTTAATTGCCATAAAATGCCAAAAAATGTAATTTGATTATTTCGAAGCATTGGTTATTGTTCCTTGGGTTGTATTTGTTGTTCCGGAGAAATATCATGTGACCCGGTAGCGGCTTCTTACCAAGGCGTCCGGTCTGGACCATGGTAGGGGATAACGTAGGCACGACTGGCAGAATTGCAGTTTAATTGCTATAAAATGCCAAAAAATGTAACTTGATCATTTCGAAGTGTTGGTTATGATTCCTTGGGTCGTATTTGATGTCCCTGAAAAATATCATGCTATCCGCTACCGGCTCCGTACCAAGGCGTCCTGCCTGGACCATGGCTGGAAATAATACAGGCACGATTCATGAAATTATAGTTTAATTGCCATAAAATTACAAAAATTGTAAATTGATCATTTCGAAGCATTGGTTATGGTTCCTTGTGTCGTATTTGATGTCCCTGAAAAATATCATGCTATCCGCTACCGGCTCCGTACCGAGGAGTCCGACCTGGACCATGGCAGGCAATAATACATGCATGACTGGTAGAATTCAAGTTTAATTGCCACAAAATGCCAAAAAAGGTAACTTGATCATTTTGAAACGTTGGTTATGGTTCCTTGTGTCATATTTGATGTCTCGGATTAATATCATGTGATTCAGTACCGGCTACGTACCACGGCGTCCGGCCTGGACCATGGCAGTTGATAATAATGACACGACTGACGGAATTCAATATTAATTGCCATAAAATGCCAAAAAATGTAACTTGACCATTTCGAAGAGTTGGTAAGGTTACTTGGGTTGTATTTGATGTCCCGGAAAAATATCATGCGATATGGTATCGACTCCATACCAAGGCGTCCGGCATGGACCATGGATGGCGATAATACACGTACGACTGACAAAATTCCAATTTAATTGTCACTAAATTCCAAAAAATATAACTTGATCATTTTGAAACGTTTTTATGGTTCCTTGGGTCGTATTTGATGTCCCGAGAAATATCAAGCGATCCAGTACCGGCTCTGTACCAAGGCATCTGGCATGGACTATGGACGGCGATAATACAGGCACGGCTGACAAGATTCCAGTTTAATTGCCATAAAATTCCAAAAAATGTAACTTGATCATTTCGAAGCGTTGGTTATGGTTCCTTGGGTCGTATTTGATGTCCCGGAGAAATATCATGTGACCCGGTACCGGCTCCTTACCAAGGCGTCCGGTCTGGACTATGGCAGCCGATAATATAGGCACGACTGGCAGAATTCCAGTTTAATTGCTATAAAATGCAAAAAAATGTAACTTGATCATTTCGAAGTTTTGGTTATGGTTCCTTGGGTCGTATTTGATGTCCCGAAAAAATATCATGCTATC
This sequence comes from Nicotiana paniculata, assembly GCA_005239505.1. Classification (NCBI taxonomy): domain Eukaryota; kingdom Viridiplantae; phylum Streptophyta; class Magnoliopsida; order Solanales; family Solanaceae; genus Nicotiana; species Nicotiana paniculata. Next base: position 10,531 of record ML350534.1, on the reverse strand, counting down.
CGGTACCGGCTCCGTACCAAGGCGTCCTGCCTAGACCATGGCAGGCAATAATACAGGCACGACTGATGAAATTATAGTTTAATTGCCATAAAATGACAAAAAATATAACTTGATCATTTTAAAGCGTTGGATATGGTTCCTTGGGTCGTATTTGATGTCCTGGAGAAATTTCATGATATCCGATACCGGCTCCGTACCAAGGCGTCCGGCCTGGACTATGGCAGGGGATAATACAGGCACGACTGGCGGAATTCCAGTTTAATTGCCATAAAATTCAAAAAAATGTAACTTGATCATTTCCAAGCGTTGTGGTTCCTTGGGTCGAATTTGATGTCCCGGAAAAATATCATGTGATCCGGTACCGGCTCCATACCAAGGCGTCCGGCTTGGACCATGGCTGGCGATAATACATGCACGACTGGCGGAATTCCAGTTTAATTGCCATAAAATGCCAATCAATGTAACTTGATCATTTCGAAGCATTGGTTATGGTTCCTTGGGTCGTATTTGATGTCCTGGAGAAATTTCATGCTATCGGTAACGGCTCCATACCAAGGCGTCCGGCCTGGACCATGGATGGTGATAATACAGGCACGACTGGTTGAATTCTAGTTTAATTGCCATAAAATGCCACAGTACCGGCTCCGTACCAAGGCGTCCGGCCTGGACTATGGCATGCGATAATACAGGCACAATTGGCTGAATTCAAGTTTAATTGCTATAAATTGCCAAAAAATGTAACTTGATCATTTAGAAGCGTTGGTTATGGTTCTTTGGGTCGTATTTGATGTCACGGACAAATATCATGTGATCCGGTACCGGCTCCGTACCAAGGTGTCCGGACTGGACCATGGCAAGCGATAATACATGCACGACTGGAGGAATTCCAGTTTAATTGCCATAAAATGCCAAACAATGTAACTTGATCATTTCGAAGCATTGGTTATGGTTCCTTGGGTCGTATTTGATGTCCCAGAAAAATATCATGCGATTCGATAACATCTCCGAACCACGGCGTCTGGTCTGGACCATGGCAGGCGATAATACTGGCACGATTGGTGGTATTCCAGTTTAATTGCCATAAAATGACAAAAAATGTAAATTGATGATTTCGAAGCATAGGTTATGGTTCCTTGTGCCGTATTTGATGTCTCGGACAAATATCATGAGATTTGGTACCGGCTCCGAACCGAGGAGTTCGACATGGACCATGGCAGACGATAATACATGCATGACTGGCGGAATTCAAGTTTAATTGCCATAAAATGCCAGACAAAGAAACTTGATCATTTTGAAACATTGGTTATGGTTCCTTGGGTCATATTTGATGTCTCGGATAAATATCATGCAATTCGGTACTGGCTACGTACCAGGGCGTCCTGCCTGGACTATGGCAGTTATAATAAAGACACAACTGACGGAATTCCAAATTAATTGCCATAAAATGCCAAAAAATGTAACTTTACCATTTCGAAGAGTTGGTTAGGGTTACTTGGGTTGTATTTGATGTCCCGAAAAAATATCATGCGATCCGGTATCGGCTCCATACCAAGGCGTCCGGCCTGGACCATGGATGGCGATAATACATGCACGACTGACGGAATTCCAATTTAATTGCCACAAAATTCCAAAAAATGTAAATCATTTCGAAGCGTTGGTTATGGTTCCTTGGGTCGTATTTGATGTCCAGAAAAAATATCATTAGATCCGGTACCGGCTCCGTACCAAGGCGTCCGACCTGAACCATGGCAAGCGATAATACAGGCACGACTGGTGGAATTCCAATTTAATTGCCATAAAATGCCAAAAAAAGACACGACTGATAAATATCATGCGATTCGGTACTGGCTACGTACCAGGGCGTCCTGCCTGGAGTTGATAATAAAGACAAGAGTGACGAAATTCCAAATTAATTGTCATAATATGCAAAAAAATGTAACTTGACCATTTCGAAGAGTTGGTTATGGTTACTTGGGTTGTATTTGATGTCCCGGAAAAATATCATGCGATCCGGTATCGGCTCCATACCAAGGCGTCCGGCCTGGACCATGGATGGCGATAATACAGGCACGACTGACGGAATTCCAATTTAATTGCCACAAAATTCAAAAAAATGTAAATCATTTCGAAGCGTTGGTTATGGTTCCTTGGGTCGTATTTAATGTCCCGAAAAAATATCATGAAATCCGGTACCGGCTGCGTACCAAGGCGTCCGACCTGAACCATGGCAGGCGATAATACATGCACGATTGGAAGAATTCCAGTTTAATTGCCATAAAATGCCAAACAATGTAACTTGATCATTTCGAAGCATTGGTTATGGTTCCTTGGGTCGTATTTGACGTCCCAGAAAAATATCATGAAATCCGATAACGTCTCCGTACCAAGGCGTCCGGTCTGGACCATGGTAGGAGATAATACAGGCACGATTGGTGGTATTCCAGTTTAATTTCCATAAAATGACAAAAAATGTAAATTGATCATTTCGAAGCATTGGTTATGGTTCCTTGTGTCGTATTTGATGTCTCGGACAAATATCATGAGATTTGGTATCGGCTCCGTACCGAGGAGTCCGACCTGGACCATGGCATGGGATAATACATGCATGACTGGCGGAATTCAAGTTTAATTGCCATAAAATGCAAAACAAAGTAACTTGATAATTTTGAAACATTGGTTATGGTTCCTTAGGTCATATTTGATGTCTGGGATAAATATCATGCGATTCGGTACTGGCTACATAGCAGGACGTCCTGCCTGGACTATGGCAGTTGATAATAAAGACACGACTGACGGAATTCCAAATTAATTGCCATAAAATGCAAAAAAATGTAACTTGACCATTTCGAAGAGTTGGTTATGGTTACTTGGGTTGTATTTGATGTCCCCAAAAAATATCATGCGATCCGGTATCGGCTCCATACCAAGGCGTCCGACCTAGACCATGGATGGCGATAATACAGGCACGCCTGACAGAATTCCAATTTAATTGCCAAAAATTCCAAAAAATGTAAATCATTTCGAAGAGTTGGTTATAGATCCTTGGGTCGTATTTGATGTCCCAAAAAAATATCATGCTATCCGGTACCGGCTCCGTACCAAGGCGTCCTTTCTGGACCATGGCAGGCAATAATACATGCACGACTGATGAAATTATAGTTTAATTTCCATAAAATGATAAAAAATATAACTTAATCATTTTGAAGCGTTGGTTATGGTTCCTTGGGTCGTATTTGATGTCCCTAAAAAATATCATGAGATCCGGTACCGGCTCTGTACCAAGGCATCTGGCATGGACTATGGCAGGCGATAATACAGGCACGGCTGATGGAATTATAGTTTAATTGCAACAAAATTCCAAAAAATGTAACTTGATCATTTCAAAGCGTTGGTTATGGTTCCTTGGGTCGTATTTGATGTCCCGGAGAAATATCATGTGACCCGGTATCGGCTCCTTACCAAGGCGTCCGGTCTGGACCATGGCAGGCGATAAATATAGGCACGACTGGCAGAATTCCAGTTTAATTGCTATAAAATGCCAAAACATGTAACTTGATCATTTCGAAGTTTTGGTTATGGTTCCTTGGGTCGTATTTCATGTCCCTGACAAATATCATGCTATCCGGTACCGGATCCGTACCAAGGCGTCCTGCCTGGACCATGGCAGGCAATAGTACAGACACGACTGATGAAATTATAGTTTAATTGCCATAAAATGACAAAAAATATAAATTGATCATTTCGAAGCATTGGTTATGGTTCCTTGTGTCGTATTTGATGTCTCGGACAAATATCATGAGATTTGGTACCGGCTCTGTACCGAGGAGTTTGACCTGGTTCATGGCAGGAGATAATACATGCATGACTGGCGGAATTCAAGTTTAATTGCCATAAAATGACAAAAAAGGTTGCTTGATCATTTTGAAACGTTGGTTATGGTTCCTTGGGTCATATTTGATTTCTCGGATTAATAGCATGCGATTCGGTACCGGCTACATACCACGGCGTCCGGCCTAGACCATGGCAGTTGATAATAAGACACGACTAACATAATTCCAAATTAATTGCCATAAAATACAAAAAAATGTAACTTGACCATTTCGAAGAGTTAGTTATGGTTACTTGGGTTGTATTTGATGTCCCGGAAAAATATCATGCGATACGGTATCGGCTTCATACCAAGGCGTCCGGCCTGGACCATGGATGGCGATAATACGGGCACGACTGACAAAATTCCAATTTAATTGTCACAAAATTCCAAAAAATATAACTTGATCATTTTGAAGCGTTGCTTATTGTTCCTTGGGTCATATTTGATGTCCCGAAAAAATATCATGAGATTCGGTACCGGCTCAGTACCAAGGCGTCCGACCTGGACCATGGCAGGCGATAATACAAGCACGACTGGCGGAATTCCAATTTAATTGCCATAAAATGCCACAAAAATGTAATTTGATCATTTCGAAGCGTTGGTTATGGTTCCTTGGGTCGTACTTGATGTCCCGGAGAAATATCATGTGACCCGGTACCGGCTCATTACCAAGGCGTCCGGTCTGGACCATGGCAGGCGATAATATAGGCACGACTGGTAGAATTCCAGTTTAATTGCTATAAAATGCCAAAAAATGTAACTTGATCATTTCGAAGTGTTGGTTATGGTTCCTTGGGTCATATTTGATGTCCCTGACAAATATCATGCTATCCGGTACCGGCTCCGTACCAAGGCGTCCTGCCTGGACCATGGCAGGCGATAATACAGGCACGACTGATGAAATTCTAGTTTAATATCCATAAAATGAAAAAAAATCTAACTTGATCATTTCAAACCGTTGGTTATGGTTACTTGGGTCGTATTTGATGTCCCGTACAAATACCATGTTATCCGGTACCGGCCCCGTACCAAGGCGTCCAACCTAAACCATGGCAGGCTATAATATAGGCACGACTGGCAGAATTCCAGTTTAATTGCCATAAAATGCCAAAAATGTAACTTGATCATTTCGAAGCGTTGGTTATTGTTTCTTGGGTCATATTTGATGTCCCGGTCAAATATCATGCAACCCGGTACCGCCTCCGTACCAAGGCGTCCGGCCTGGACCATGGCAGGCGATAATACAGGCACGACTGATAAAATTCTAGTTTAATTGCCATAAAATGCCAAAAAATGTAACTTGATCATTTCGAAGCGTTGGTTATGGTTACTTGGGTTGTATTTGATGTCCCGGACAAATACCATGCTATCCGGTACCGGCTCCGTACCAAGGCGTTCGACCTAGACCATGGCAGGCGATAATAAAGGCACGACTGGCGGAATTCCAGTTTAATTGCCATAAAATGCCAAAAATGTAACTTGATCATTTCGAAGCATTGGTTATGGTTTCTTGGGTCATATTTGATGTGCCGGTCAAATATCATGTGATCCGATGCTGGCTTGGTACCAAGGCGTCCGGCCTGGACCATGGCAGGCGATAATACATGCACGACTGGCAGAATTCCAGTTTAATTGCCATAAAATGCAAAAAATTGCAACTTGATTATTTCGAAGCGTTGGTTATGGTTCCTTGGGTCATATTTCATATCCCGAACAAATATCATGCGACCTGGTACAGGCTTCGTACTAAGGCTTTCCGCCTGGACCATGGCAGGCGATAATATAGGCACGGCTGGCGAAGTTCCAGTTTAATTGCCATAAAATTCCAAAAAATGTAACTTGATCATTTCGAAGCAATGGTTATGGTTCCTTAGGTCGTATTTTATGTCCCGGACCAATATCATGTGATTCAGTACCGGCTACGTACCAAGGCGTCCGGCGTGGAACATGGTAGGCGATAATACAGGCACGACTTGGCGGAATTCCAGTATAATTGCCATAAAATTCAAAAAATGTAACTTGATCCTTTCGAAGAGTTGGTTATGGTTTCTTGGGTTGTATTTGATGTCTCGGACAAATATCATGTGGTCCGGTACCGGCTCCATACCAAGGCATCTCGCCTGGACCATGGCAAGCAATAATATAGGCACGACTGGAATTTTATGGCAATTAATCTAGAATTCCGCCTGCCGTGCCTGTATTATCGACAGCCATACTCCATGCCAGATGCCTTGGTACAAAGCCGGTACCGGATCACTTGATATTTCTCTGAGACATCAAATACGACCTAATGAACCATAAGCAACGCTTCGAAATGATCAAGTTACATTTTTTGGCATTTTATGGCAATTAAACTGCAATTCCGCCAATCGTGCCTGTATTATCGCCTGCCATGGTCCAGGCGAGATGCCTTGGTACGGAGCCGGCACCGGACCGCATGATAATTGTCCGGGACATAAAATACAACCCAAGAAACCATAACCAACTCTTCGAAAGGATCAAGTTACATTTTTTATATTTTTATGGCAATTATACTGGAATTCCGCCAAGTCGTGCCTGTATTATCGCCTGCCATGTTCCAGGCCGGACGCCTTGGTACGTAGCCAGTACCAAATCACATGATATTCGTCCGGGACATAAAATACGACCCAAGGAACCATAACCATTGCTTCGAAATGATCAAGTTACATTTTTTGGAATTTTATGGCAATTAAACTGGAATTCCATCAGCTGTGCCTGTATTATCGCCTGCCATAGTCCATGCCAGATTCCTTGGTACAGATCCGGTACCGGATCGCTTGATATTTCTCCGGGATATCAAATACAACCCAAGGAACCTTAAGAAACGCTTCGAAATGATCAAATTAAATTTTTTGGCATTTTATGGCAATTAAACTGCAATTCCGTCAGTCGTGGCTGTATTATCGACTACCATGGTCCAGATTGGATGCCTTGGTACGGAGCCGGTACCGGATAGCATGATATTTGTCACGGACATCAAATACGACCCAAGGAATCATAACCAACACTTCGAAATGATCAAGTTACATTTTTTGGCATTTTATAGCAATTAAACTGCTATTCTGCCAGTCGTGCCTATATTATCCCCTGCCATGGTCCAGACTGGACGCCTTGGTAAGAAGCCGATACCGGGTCACATGATATTTCTCTGGGACAACAAATACGACCCAAGGAACCATAACCAACGCTTCGAAATAATCAAATTACATTTTTTGGCATTTTATGGCAATTAAATTGGAATTCCGCCAGTCGAGCCTGTATTATCGCCTGCCATGGTCCAGGTCGGACGCCTTGGTACAGAGCCAGTACCGGATCTCATGATATTTTTTGGGACATCAAAACGACCCAAGGTAACATAACCAATGCTTCGAAATGATTTACATTTTTTGGAATTTTTTGGCAATTAAATTGGAATTCCGTCAGTCGTGCCTGTATTATAACTTGATCATTTCGAAGCAATGGTTATGGTTCCTTGGGTCGTATTTTATATCCCGGACCAATATCATGTGATTCGGTACCGGCTCCGTACCAAGGCTTCCGGCCTGGGACATGGCAGGCGATAATAAAGGCACGACTTGGCGGAATTCCAGTATAATTGCCATAAAATTCAAAAAAATGTAAATTGATCCTTTCGAAGAGTTGGTTATGGTTTCATAGGTGGTATTTGATGTCCCGAACAAATATCATGCGGTCCGGTACCGGCTCCGTACCAAGGCATCTCGCCTGGACCATGGCAGGTGATAATACAGGCACGTCTGGCAGAATTCAAATTTAATAGCCATAAAATGCCAAAAAATGTAACTTGATCATTTCCAAGCATTGTGGTTCCTTGGGTCGTATTTGTTGTCCCGGAGTAATATCACGGGATCCGGTACCTCCTCCATACCAAGGCATCCGACTTGGACCATGGCAGGCGGTAATACATGCACGACTGGCGCAATTCCAGTTTAATTGCCATAAAATGCCAAAAATGTAATTTGATCATTTCGAAGCGTTGGTTATGGTTCCTTGGGTCGTATTTGATGTCCTGGAGAAATTTCATGCTATCCGGTACCGGCTCCATACCAAGGCGTCCGGCTTGGACCATGGCTGGCGTTAATACATGCACGACTGGCGCAATTCCAGTTTAATTGCCATAAAATTCCAAAAAATGTAACTTGATCATTTCCAAGCGTTGTGGTTCCTTGAGTCGAATTTGATGTCCTGGAAAAATATCATGTGATCCGGTACCGGCTCCATACCAAGGCGTCCGGCTTGGACCATGGCNCATGGATGGCAATAATACAGGCACGACTGGCTGAATTCTAGTTTAATTGCCATAAAATGCCAAAAAATGTAATTTGATCATTTCGAAGCGTTGGTTATAGTTCCTTGGGTCGTATTTGATGTCCTCGAGAAATTTCATGCTATCCGGTACCGGCTCCATACCAAGGCGTCCGGCCTGGACCATGGATGGCAATAATACAGGCACGACTGGCTGAATTCTAGTTTAATTGCCATAAAATTCAAAAAAATATAACTTGGTCATTTTGTAGCGTTGGTTATGGTTCATTGGGTCATATTTGATGTCCTGGAGAAATATCATGCGATACAGTACCGGCTCCGTACCAAGGCGTCCGGCCTGGACTATGGCATGCGATAATACAGGCACGATTGGCGGAATTCAAGTTTAATTGATATAAATTGCCAAAAAATGTAACTTGATCATTTAGAAGCATTGGTTATGGTTCTTTGGGTCGTATTTGATGTCACGGACAAATATCATGCGATCCGGTACCGGCTCCGTACCAAGGTGTCCGGACTGGACCATGGCAGCCGATAATACATGCACGACTGGAAGAATTCCAGTTTAATTGCCATAAAATGCCAAACAATGTAACTTGATTATTTCGAAGCATTGGTTATGGTTCCTTGGGTCGTATTTGATGTCCCAGAAAAATATCCTGCGATTCGATAACGTCTCCGTACCAAGGCGTCCGGTCTGCACTATGCCAGGCGATAATACAGGCACGATTGGTGGTATTCCAGTTTAATTGCCATAAAATGAAAAAAATGTATATTGATCATTTCGAAGCATTGGTTATGGTTCCTTGTGTCGTATCTGATGTCTCGGACAAATATTATGAGATTTGGTACCGGCTTCGTACTGAGGAGTCCGACCTGGACCATGGCAGTCGATAATACATGCATGACTGGCGGAATTCAAGTTTAATTGCCATAAAATGCCAAACAAAGTAACTTGATCATTTTGAAACATTGGTTATGGTTCCTTGGGTCATATTTGATGTCTCTGATAAATATCATGCGATTCGGTACTGGCTACATACCAGGGCGTCCTGCCTGGACTATGGCAGTTGATAATAAAGACACGACTGACGGAATTCCAAATTAATTGCCATAAAATGCCAAAAAATATAACTTGACAATTTCGAAGCGTTGGTTATGGTTCCTTGGGTCGTATTTGATGTCCCGGAGAAATATCACACTATCCGGTACCGGCTCCGTACCAAGGCGTCCAGTCTAGACCATGGTAGTCGATAATACAGGCACGACTAACGGAATTGCAGTTTAATTGCCATAAAATGCCAAAAAATATAATTTGATCATTTCGAAGCGTTGCTTATGGTTCCTTGGGTCGTATTTTGATGTCCCGGAGAAATATCGAGCGATCCGGTACCGGATATGTACCAAGGCGTCTGGCATGGACTATGGCAGGCGATAATACAGGCACGGCTGACGGAATTCCAGTTTAATTGCCATAAAATTCAAAACAAATGTAACTTGATCATTTCGAAGCAATGGTTATGGTTCCTTGGGTCGTATTTTATGTCCCAGACCAATATCATGTTATTCGGTACCGGCTACTACCAAGGCGTCCGGCCTGGAACATGGCAGGCGATAATACAGGCACGACTTGGCGGAATTCCAGTATAATTGCCATAAAGATCAAAAAAATGTAACTTGATCCTTTCGAAGAGTTGGTTATGGTTTCTTGGGTTGTATTTGATGTCCCGGACAAATATCATGCGGTCCGGTGCCGGCTCCGTACCAAGGCATCTCTCCTGGACCATGGCAGGCGATAATACAGGCACGACTGGCGGAATTGCAGTTTAATTGCCATAACATGCCAAAAAATGTAACGTGATCATTTCAAAACGTTTCTTATGGTTCCTTGGGTCGTATTTGATATCCCAGAGAAATATCAAGCGATCCGGTATCGGCTCTGTACCAAGGCATCTGGCATGGACTATGGCAGTCGATAATACAGGCACGGCTGGTGGAATTCCAGTTTAATTGCCATAAAATTCCAAAAGATGTAACTTAATCATTTCAAAGCAATGGTTATGGTTCCTTGGGTCGTATTTTATGTCCCGGACAAATATCAAGTGATTCGGTACCGGCTCCGTGCCAAGGCTTCCGGCCTGGAACATGGCAGGCAATAATACAGGCACGACTTGGCGGAATTCCAGTATAATTGCCATAAAATTCAAAAAAATGTAACTTGATCCTTTCGAATTGGTTATGGTTTCTTCGGTTGTATTTGATGTTCCGGAAAAATATCATGCGGTCTGGTAACGGCTCCGTACCAAGGCATCTCGCCTGGACCATGGCAGGCGATAATACAGGCACGACTGGCAG
>MDKI01132484.1:0-26029 GCA_005239505.1 Nicotiana paniculata | reverse complement strand
TTATATTTGCAACGCCCGCTTAGTCTTCTACAAGACATAGTTGAGCGTGATCAAATTTTGGTGGGTAAAATATATATAGCTGGCTCAACAAACACATTAGAAGTAGAAATATATTAGGTTTCTAGATTTGGATTTTAGGAGTGAAAGAGTACCGTCGTTTAGCTTTTCTTCTTCACCCTGATAAGAATAAATACCCTTCTTTTGATTCTGCTTTTTGTCTTGTTGTTGATGCCCTTCTTCTGGTCCTAAGAGTTATAATAAATAGCAACAAAGAGGAGATGAGAAATTGCCTGTCATAAGAAGCATTAGGGTTGGTGGGGGTAGTGGTGGGAGTAATTCGGGTCAGAACCCAAACCTGAATTCAGCCTATGCAGCAGCCGAAGACGGCGGCGACACCGGTTAGTCATGGGATGAGGGGGCAAAGTGTGACCAATTTGTGGATGGCATTGGTTTTACTGGAGTGAAAGAAGGGATTTAATTTTAGGAGCGAAAGAAATTTGCATCGAACTGTGAAAGAGGGGATTTAATTTTAGGACTATACTTTAGGGGCATATTGTTCTCTAAAAAATTATTGTTTGGATGTATCGAACTGTGAAGATGATGGAGCGGGTTTACTGGGAAATGGGAAAAGGGATTTAATTAACTTTATATATTTACATTATTAAAATAAATAAAAAATATTAAAAAATAGGGGTTGATTTGGTGGGTTTAGCAAATTTCAGGTGGTAAATAAATTAAGAAAATTTCATCTGAACTGTTCCCATAAATATGTCTAATGGAACGGTTTACAGATCTGTTGCGAAAACACCTTCTATGCCAACGATTCTGTTACAATTGCAATGGTTTGATAGTTAAAGTGTACTGATACCACCCAAATGCTATTGTAACGGTTAAAATCGTTACCATATCCACAAACCGTTGCTAAAAAACTATTGCCGTAGGCCCATTTTCCAGTAGTGTCTGCTTCTCTTCAAAATCACTTTTTTCCATCTAAAAGCTTGGTCAAACGCCAAAACACCTCAATTTTTAACTAAAAGTACTTTTAACCAAAAAAGATACTTTTAGCCCAAAAAGAAATCTTGGTCAACCAGGCTATTAATCACCTCAAAATCTAATCCGGTTTATTACTAACTTTTGTGGCCACTAAACTCGCCACAAAGGTAAACACATGCCATCACAAAATAGATTTAAGAAGGTGCTCCCATCGACAAATACATACTTTCGGTGGCGACTAAAATGGTCGCAACAGAATCTCGTCACAAATCTTATTTTCTATAATGTTTGTTCAACTTTGAAAAACGTATAAGTGATTTGAGGGGATTGTATATTAATACAAACCTCCCTAATATATATATAGCATGAAGGAGAAATAGATACATGGAAATGATGTAAATACTAATGGTAGAAAAAACATAGGTTTCAAGCCTTTGCGCAGATGAAAAAGAAACCTATATATCCTAGAGGGAAAAGGGAGGCACATTCTGCTCAGTTACTAGTCCTAGGGCCAAAGAGTAAACTGTATGAAAAAATTAAGGCGACCAGTACTGTCTCCGACCACCACCACAAATGCCATCTTTATATAGTTACTTGTCTTCGCTAGCTGTGAATTCTTTTGCCATTTTTGATACGAATGTAATGCTTTTCTATTGAAGCTTTAGTTATCATGTTCGCCCCTATACGAACAATAGGAGCTCTTTCTATATCTATACTATATTAAAAGTGAAAAGTTGATAACTAAAAGGTTAAATTATTAAATTACCCCTCTTATTAATTTAAATTCTTTACTTATTTAAATAAATAAATAAAAATATTAAATACTTTTTAAGGGATGTAAACCTTCAGATTTTATATACTACTAATGCGAGAAATAATTCCTATTTTCTATAGTATTCAACCTGAAGGTTTGTTAGCGTCCACCAACTAGTAAAGAGACTAGGTCCTCTACTAGTTTTCACAGAACTGCGTGCTAAAAACGAGTAAAGAGACAAGGGATTTTTACGTCCCTTTTAAGGGGACAAAAACCACGACCTACTCTTGCAGGTTTTCAACTCCACTAACTTGTAATCTACACTATTACAAGCCACTTTGTAAAGCACTCTTACAAAGACTTTCACACACTAATTTATAGTACTACAAGCTACTTTGTAACTCTTTTAGCTACAAAGACTTTGACTTATGACTAACCCCAGTCAAACAAGATCATGAATGAAATGCGATTTTAGAGTTCCTATTACAAAGCTACTTAGAAAGCAAGATAGGATGCAAATAAAAAAGCAAAACACAAGATTATAACTCAACTAATGGACGCCTAAGACACATAGTGAAACTGGTCCTTTTTAGTGGAGTTGTTTTCTTGTTCTTGACACACTTGAGCTTTCAATTGCTGGGTAGATCTTCAATGCTTGAAGAATAATAGTAATGCTCAAGTGAATATGTTGTTCTTATTTCTTCAAGATATTATACACAATTACACATTCCAAGAAGGATGTCAAAGATCTTGAAGGTACACGGCTCAACCACTAAGAAGTGACTGTTGCACTGTTGCTACACTGTAGCGTGAACAGTAGCAGGCAGTCACCTTTTCTGTCACAGCTTTTTACAGCTGTCAAATTTGCATGTACTTTATTCTGCGAATCTGCTAAAGGATCAGGTCCCTTAGCCGGTCCATCCTCATCCGGTACTGAATTATCCGGAATTCCTGGAGTTGGAGCTAACTGCTTGTGCTTGTGCTTCTGCTATTTACACATCAGGTCTTTTTTCTGGTTCGGCACGTAAAAGTTTGTTAGATCATCAAAACAGAATATAACCCATCACAACCATTGCTATTGTTGGCTTAGGCATGCATGTTATGTAGCAATAGACTCGAGTGACACCGCTCAAGTCCGCATCTTATTTAATATTGGGTCTCCGTCAATTGTCATCAAACTCGGTAATTACTTAAGTTGAAATTTTGGATCATTTTTCTTTTCAAAATTATGAATAAAAAAATTACATTTGGAATCTTATCTTTGCTTCCGATCCTATTTTAACTAAGATTTGTGTACTATGTATTGACAACATACATAAATAAAATGATACTATTAGTACATCTTTAATTATAACTTACCACTATTACACTTTATGTACCACGGTTATCTTAGGTGCCTCTTAATGCATTCCATTTTACACTTTTTCCTCCTTTATCCATACTTTTCTACTATGTTTTTTTTTAGAACTAAACATGTATGCTTTTGACCATAAATACCCTACTTATAAAAATCCTTAAATATAAATATATATAATTCTATATTTGTTTAAAATAGTATTTGTTAAGAAGAAGAAAACTAATTTGATTTGAAGTGTCATTTTAAAAATGTTATGTCTTTTTAATAAGTATTTAATTAAATTTTTTTTGTGTGAACGTTTATTCAACCGACATATGATGTGTGGAAGTGTTTTTGTGTGGAAAAGTAAATGTTATTTGTAGGAACCCCAAAAACCAAACTATTCTTTGAATAACTTAAATACCTTACTTTTAATTATATAAATATTATATAATAATTAATGTTTATTAAATAGATGGGGATGAGAAGAAAACTATGTGTTGTGTCTATTCCTAAAAGTTGTGTTCATTCAAAATCGTAACTAACTTCTTCTTCTAACACAAATGCCACAAGTATAAATGCATAATAATATGTATAATCCTTGATATACAAATGCCCTGCAATCTGTTCATATATCTCCAAAGTTAAACATGCGTATTAACTTTATGTTAACGGTAGTAATCACTTTCTCACCCTTTTTATCTTTAAAGCTCATGAATAAAAACGTATATAAAATGTTACTGCCATTAGAATTTATACAATTATTGTTACATTTCTAAGATTTATATTAGCTTTGTTAATTTTTTAATAATTATACTATTTGGTCTCAGAAAAAGAAACTTCCTAGGCTTAGTTGGCTTCTGCCGAGGTTCATCTTCAAGTTGCAAAGGAGAAGAACTTGGCGCAAGACAAAGAGATCGAGGAACTCCAATCCCAGCTGAGCTCAGCTGTTTCTGGCCAAGGAGCTCGAGGCTGCCAAGTCAGAAGTTATTACGGCATGGGATGAAGCTGATAAAAGGCGGCCTAGCTTAAAGTTGATGCCGAGGCTATCTAGGAGCAGGCAAAAAATATGGAAAAGCATGGGCGGTGGGAATCCCGAAGGAAGACCCTCGAGGGAGTCCATGCCCAGAATTTTGACATATTGGTCGAAATTAAGAACGCCAAGACATGTGAAGCCAGTGCTCAGAGGCTAGATTTTCCCAAAGAGGATTCCGATGTGTCGGAAGAGTCGGGCGAATTCGATGGTGAAGAAGGCCCAGAAAGCGATGACGCAGCCCCCGGTGAAGATTAGGCCGTCTTAAAAAAATTCTGTACTGTCTTTTCTTTCAAGGCAATTTGGCCTTTGTATATAACATGTAACGAGGCTATTCAGCCCTTGTAAAACTTTGATATATATATATATATATATATATATATCTTTTCCCTTTAGTGGCTTTCAAATTTCTTCTTTGCTTTATTTGTATTCGCAAAGGTTAAAATGCCTTAGCATGAAATAATAAGGTTGTGTTCGAAGGTTCGAACAAACCTTACCTTTATTGCCTTTCTGGGTTAAGGCATTGTAGTGGTTCGGTGTTACCAAAAATATTTCCCCGAAATATCTTAAGTTTATAGCTTTGCTGAGGGAATCCTTTATAACCGGTTGTGAAAGTTTTTCTTTTTTGAAGGCTTAGTGTTTGTTACGGGTTTCGGACGTCTCCGAGCCGTGTTAATTTGGCAATAGCCTTTTAATTCGGGAACTGCCCATTGGGCTTATTTTCCCAAGCTATCCGGGCTTGCCAAGATAACTGTCCCCGAGTGGGGTGGTCGTGGCCTTAAAAACCCGGGGAGTTTCCTAATACGTCTTATGCCCTTGAGGCCTGGTGACTTGGACTATTTGAGTTTTTTGGACGACAGTCCCCAAGTGAGGGAGTGGTCGTTCGTATTCAAGTTATGGATCGCCCTTGGGCTTGTTATTTTCGGAAGTATGAAATTCTTTAAGGGATGTAAAGAGGAAAATTTTTTAAAACATAAGAAGATTGCAAGGAAAGTACTTCTCTTTATTCTTGTGCAAAACAGTCATACATGCGTACATGTTTTATGCCAGGGCTCGTGCAATCTACGTGGGCACGGATCGTTTGACCGTTTCTTCCTTACAATAAATCCTATCTATCGAGAACATTCCTTCACGAAGTAGTTTCCTCGCCAGAGTTGATATTCGAAGGTAATGCATATCTGAGGATAATCCCCCCAATATTCAAGGTTGATTGTAAAGGAACCTTAGATATTTGTGAATTGATCTTCGGTGCCAATTCATAATTAGGCTTGATTGTAAGTTAGCATGATCCACTGTTGCCTCGTTAAAAACCTTGCCGAGAAACCATTTGGGACAAAACCGGTCTAAGGAAAAAAAGTGCAACACGTGCTTTCAGACCTAAAGACTTCGTGTCGCTTCTTGTCGATCACCTGCTAGTGTTAGTCCAAAATAAAAAAGAAATAAAATGGGGTCGTATCTTAGAAGTAATCTGTTTTAGGTGAGATAAATTCCAATTGCTCGGTAGTTGTTCTCTGTTCATTATTCCGAGCTTGTAGGACCCTTTCCCGGTGACTTCAAGAATCTGGTACGATCCTTCCCAATTCGGACCCAATTTCCCTTCGTTCGAATTTCGGGTGTTTAGGGTGACTTTCCTTAGCACTAATTCCCCGACATTAAAATATCGAAGATTGGCTCTTTGATTGTAGTATCTCTCGATCCGTTATTTTGGGCAGCCAATCGAACAAGGGCGACTTCGCGCCTTTCATCTAACAGCTCCAAGCTCGTACTCATGGCCTCGTCATTTGACTCCTTTGTTGCATATCGGTATCTGATACTTGGCTCCCCGACTTCGATTGGAATCAGGTATTCGGCGCCATAAACCAATGAGAAAAGAGTAGCCCTGGTACAGGTCTTCACGGTCATGCGATATGCCCAAAGGACTTCGGGTAGGATCTCCTTCCATTTTCCTTTGGTGTCGGTTAGCCTCTTCTTAAGATTTTGGATGATGGTTTTGTTGGTCGACTCGGTTTGCCCATTTCCGCTAGGATGATAAGGTGTTGATAGGTTCTTTTGATCTTATGATCTTCGAGAAACGGTCACTTTGCTGCCGATGAACAATTTCCCGTTATCACACACAATTTTGGATGGCATCCCAAACCGATATATGATGTGGTCCTAAATGAAGTTGATGGCTTCCTTCTCCCTAACCTTCTCGTAGGCATGTTGATGTTTGGCTATAATTTCATATTTTTAGTACATTGCTTACCTTATATTTTTGTGCTTTAATGCTAAATTATATTATATATATGCTTAATATTATATTTTAACTGTGTAGGAATAAAGCAGTGTGAGGATGAAGAAATTTGGAGCAAAATTAAATAAAACGCAGAAGAAAAAGAAAGAAAAATAAAAAAAGAAGACAAAGCAGGGACACCCTTTGGTTATTATCCCCCCAAGTGAAGGACAAAAAAAAGGAAATAAGCAACAATGAAAGAAGGCATCTGGCGCAAAGAGAAATACAAATTGAAGGCAAAAGCGTACTGACTTTAGCGCCCAGGTACAACGCTGGTCTGGACGCTCGAAGTGGGGACTTGTTCTATTTCGTCGGGGACTTGGTTATTTCGGACCTTCACATCCCCAACTCGTATAAAAGAGGTCCTAAATCTATTTTGGGACGGGGAAGACGTTTTTGAGAGGAACTTTTGGCGAAGGAGAGCACGGAGCCGCTGTGGAGGTCGGGTTTCATCTTTTCTTCCACCAACTTAGTAATTCTTATGTTTCTTTGAATGGTTTGTTGTTTTGCTACCATGTCTATGTGGAGCTAAACTTTACGCTCTAGGGTTGTGTTTCTTTAATGACTATTGTTATTCAGATATTGATTTTGCTTTCTTGATTTATCATATTGGTTTATTTGTTCAATCTTGCGCTTAATTACTTGATGGCTTGATCACCAATTGAATACTATCTATGAATCTAGATTTGAACTTGAAAGTGGGAATTCTAGATTGCTTATATGATAGAGTAGAGCAAGTTCTTGAACCTGGTCATCGGGGAACAAATTCGCGATTAGGATAGACATATTCCTTGCTTGGTTGATTTACAGGAATTATAAATGCTTTCTTGTTAGTTCTAATTCTACAGACATATAGGCGTTAGGTTAGCTAGAATAGGCGAGTAAGAACTCGGAAGATTTTTATGAGCAATATTAACCATGTTAACCAATAAACTAGATAAATTAGTTAGTCAATTCAATCGAAGAATACAATAGATTGTTAGATAGCCCATAACCCTAGATCGTTTTCATTACATTGATAATATAAAAAGATGTTCTTCTTTTGTTCAGAGTTCATTATTTGTTTTCTTTATTTTACTTAGTTTAGAATGAAATATTTCTAGGTTTAATTCTTGTTAGATACTTAGGATAGTATAATTTAGTTAATAGTTAATCACAAATCCTCGTATGTTCGACATCCGACTTTCAATCACTTTATTACTTGACGACCTCGTATGCTTGCGTGTGCATTTGGCTGCAAGTTTTTGGCACCGTTGCTGACGACTTAGAAATTAGCTATTTTTCTAGATTGACATTTATTTTTTATATATTCATTTTTTGTTGTTTTTTTTTTAGTTTAGTCCATCATCCACTCAGTACCGAGGAACGCCAATCTGGCCCCATGGAGAAGATCCATCTCCAGGTATATAAATTCTTTGAACAAGATCCATGTCCAGGGAAGATTCATCCCTCAATATAATCAATCGCGCTCACTGGGGGTGTGTACAGACTCCGGAGGGGCTCCTACAACCCAAGCGCTATCATAAGCCAGATTCAGGCATAAATCAATATAACATGCTGCGACGTGCAACTCGATCCCATAACTGGCACTCATAATTAGGCTCTCAGCCTCACTCAGTCATCAATATCTCTAGTCTCACTCACGGGCTCACCATGTCATGAAACTAGCCCACAACAATGATATGATGTATCAATAAACAACAACTGAGACTAAGATATAATATGAATGCATGAATATGACTGAGTATGATATATCAATAAAATCAGTGAGATGACAGCAAGAAACGACCACTATGGGTCCTAACAATATTAGCATAAAGCCTAAACACGATATTTAGCATGATTGACAGCTCAATTACTTTATCGCATGGTGAGAACAATGATATCAACAAAATAGGGTAGTTATACAGTGCCATAGAAACAACGGAGTCAAAATTCACAGGGTTCACGCCCACACGCCCATCACCTAGCATGTTCATCAACTCATCATCAATCACATAACACGTATTATCGGGTTTCATACCCTCAGCACTAAGTTTAGAAGAGTTACTTACCTCGAACAAGCCAATTCCAATATCGAGCAAGCCAAGCGATGCTCCAAAAATGCCATCCCGCGAGATCCGACATTTGAACGGCTCGAAAATAACCAAAAAAAAACTCAAATATATCAAACAATGCTGAAGGAAGCAATCCTAATCGAAAAAGGTCGAAACTTTAATCAAAAGCCCAAAATCAGCCAAAAGCCCAACTCGAGCCCGCACCTCGAAACCTGACAAAACTTACATAATCCGATGATCTATTCAATTACAAATCCAACCATACTAGTTTCACTCAAATCCGACTCTAAATCGGTGTTCAAAACTCAAAATTTCATTTTATGAAATTTTCGACAAAACCCCTAATTTTCACTTTAAAATCATCAATAAAATGCCAAAAATAATGATGGATTCATGAAATATAACCAAAATCAAGTATAGAAAATTTAACCCAATCCATATGGTGAAAATTTCTTCCAAAAATTATTCAAATCCGAGCTCCCTAACTCAAAATATGACCAAATGAACAAACTTTCGATATTAAGTATTTTTGCCCCGCTGTTCTGCCTTGTTTTGCATGTCAAATGATCCCATTTTTTGATGCCTCCAATGAGTTCCTTATGAAATTTCAGTCAAGATAAGATTTTGAATCACTCCATTTGACCTTATAATGAAGGAGATATGTTGGTTTCAATATTTGAAAATGTGCAGATTTTTAAATACGAAGTCAGTGGCAATTTAGTAATTAATCTGAAAAACATCTGGCAACCCAATTCTTAGTAAAATGGCCATAAAATCCTCATACGAGCCCAAACTCGATAATTTTTTTCTACGGATACGAAATTACGATACGGATCTATCAAAACACAAAAATCGGAGCTCATTTATTCAATGTGGTGCCATTTATGGTTGATGAAACGACGTCGAAACGTAAGAAAAACGAGTGCAACACAATCCAAACCTATCCAAAACTCACCCCGAGGCCCTCAGAACCCCGTATGAACATACCAACAAGTCCCATAACACAATACGGACTTACTCGAGGCCTCAAGTCACGCATAACAACATCGAAACGATGAATCACACCTTGAATCGAACTTGATGAACTTTTCAACTTCTATAACTCGTGCCGAAACATAGCAAACCAACCTGGAATAAACCCAAATTTTGCACACAAGTCCCAAAAAATTATGTTTAGGTACATTGGAGATGAAAGTAGAGCAAAAGGAATATTTAAAGTATAAAGCGTGCTCGAAAACAGTAGGAAAGAAGAAAGAAAGAATAGAGCAGCAGAAAAATGAAGCACCAGGCGAAGCACGCCCAGAAGCTCGCGTTAGAGCTGGCGAGGCGAGCCTCTGAGCTCGCATAGGATCAGGCGACGTAAGGGGTAGGGCGAGGTTGAGCACGCGGAATGTTCCGCGACTCACAGTCTGAGGCGAGTTGCATCTCACCTTTTACCTTGCGAGGCACGGTCCATAGCAAGCCTGACCCAGATTTTGAAGGCTTATTTTGTCTCCTTGTTGGACTTGGACTTGGGCTATGTCGTTTAGGTCTTTTACTACACATATTAATAGGCATTAAACACCACGTTTGAAGGAGTTTTGTGACCGGAGGCAAGAATGGCTCGTGGAATACCCATTGGGGGAAAGAATCATCGATTTCTACATCCCTTCATCCTTACTTTGTACTTTATTTATGCAAGATACTTGGGATATTGTTACTATGAGTATGAGTAAGCGCCCTAAAGCCTATAAACCGCTGACTTCCCTATTAAACACCCCAAAGCACCACAACCGAGACACCCACTCTAAAGATACATTATGTGAACCTAAAATTGTTCCCTTCACCTTCTTGATACTGAAATGCATAATCCCCAATGATATAAAAATGTCACAAGTCTCGACACCGTCCAATGAAACTCTCTGTTTCTAGCAATATACCAATCTTTTAAATTCCAAATCGCTACATTTAAGTCTTGAATCTATTAGAATCATTCTCGAGAGGCATCTACTCTTATCAAATCTCAATTAAACCGACCAAACGACATGTGCCCCATTAGCACACCAACACCCAAAGGAGTAACCCACACTCCTAAGCAGCCAAGAAAATTCCTACTCTACGCACACTACCTCCTTCACGACTAACCACTCAAACATTCCTTGATTCTCATATACCCGTAGAGTGTAATACAACCCGTATCCATAAATTCTTTTACTTGAGTCATCATCGATCTCGACCTTTGCAAGTCATAACTGATTCACCAGTATACCTCAACCAAAACCAATACGACACACCATCGTGCAATCAACTCGTCGATAGCAGGCTCCCCCGCTTGGCTCAAAACCATAGATCAAAACACATAATAAATTACAATGCCCATACTCTATTACTGCCATAATACCGCAGTGGGATTCAACTAAATCCTTCCTGAGCTCCTGTAACGCCAACCATCTAATACTTCAAATTATCTACAAATCTCGCATTCACCCTTGTAATAGTAAGCCAACTTCCACAAGCGATCCAAACTCAAATTGCAACATATATCATTCACTGGCAAAAGGGAGCTCTCTACAATACAACATAGGGATCACACAACCTCAGGACACCCTGCAGGAGATAACCCACCTGCTTAGCCTCAATCTAGCATCTCTTCATACCCTTTCAAAACCACAACTACTACGCAATTGCTTAATCTTCCTGAGTCTGATCTCAACAATAAGACACAAGAACCTAATTCATTCCGGAATTAAGCAACAGGAAAGATCCTTCAATACACTCATAACTAGGAACCATACGTCACATCAAGACAGAAACCGTCGAAATCTCTGTGCTCAAGCTACAGTCAAAACCCAGCCTCCAGTCCTCCAGACTGTCCTATCATCAGCGCACTGAAACCACATCTCGCACCTCATCCATGGAATTAAAAGTCGTTGATGCACAGCTGATACCGAGCACTCATGTGCGCATACAAATGCATGGAAGGATTCAAAGGGTTACGCTTCAAGCTGAATCAATGTCGCACGATAAGGAAAGAAAGATGGGAAGTACATCCTAAATGTCCTGCAGCCTCTCGAAGATAGGTATGGACGTCATCATACCGATCCACAAGACTCTACTAGACACTTGCTCATGACTTGTAGAACCTATGAACCTAGAGCTCTAATACCAACTTGTCACGACCCTAAATCCACAAGTCGTGATAGCACCAACCCAACCCGCTAGGTAAGCCAACTAGTAACTATCTAAATCCAATGATATTAAAATTACAAATAAGCGATAGTAATTTACTGAATTTTATATATTCCCCAAGGATTGGTAGTACAAATCATGAGCTTCTAAGAATAGAGTTTACAAAGTTGAAATAAAATAAATACATAGTCTGTTTGAAAAGTACATAAACAATGTTTTATAGATCTAAGGCTACCATGAACAAGAAGCAACTACAACTGGGACGCAGGTACATCTTCAATCCAACTCCCATCGAACACAGCAATATCAGCAACCAACATGCACACAAGGTGCAGAAGTTAGTATGAGTATAACCGACCATATGTACTCAGTAAGTAACAAACCTAATCTTAGGTTGAAAGCAGTGATGAGTTAACACAAGGTCGGGTCCAATGCCAATATCCCGCAATAGTTCATAACAACATAATACAAGTAATAAAAGAGGTGTCTCAAAAGTAAAAATGCTCAGCTCATTCACAGTTCCAGAAAATAGTCATGCTTTTCAAGTATCTCATTGAAAACCCAAATCTTTTACCGAAAATGCCAAAAATACGAGTAAGTTTGAAAACTGTAAAAAAGGTTCAAATAGCCTTTACACAATAAATAAGATATTTCATTTTCTTTCCAGATAGCAAGTGTGAAATACCTCTCTATGCCCACATATCTATGTGTGTAAAAAGTCATGAATGACGTGATACCGTACAACATGAGGAAAAATACATCTACGTGCCTATATGTCATGTGTGCATGCCAATGCCATGTATCTCAAAGATGAATCATGTACTCACACTCTTAGAGTACTAAATCTCACGGTCTCACACTTTCCACTTTATGCTCAACCACTCGGTACTATATATGGCCCATACGGCCCAAGGAAGATCCATCCCGGAATAAATACATCACTAACCATCAGTCACTCAGTACCGTGGCACCGGCCCCATGGAGAAGATCCATCTCCAGGTATATAAATGCTTCGGACATGATCCATATCCAGGGAAGATCCATCCCTCAATATAATCAATCGCACTCACTAGGGGTGTGTACAGACTTCGGAGGGGCTCCTACAGCCCAAGCGCTATCATAAGTCAGATGCAGGCATAAATCAATATAACATGATGCAGCGTGAAGCCCGATCCCATAACTATCACTCATAATCAGGCTCTCAGCCTCACTCAGTCATCAATCTCTCCAGTCTCACTCACAGGCTCATTATGTCATGAAACTATTCTGACAATAATGATATGATGTATCAATAAACAACAATTGAGACTAAGATATGATATGAATGCATGAATATGACTGAGTACGAAATATCAAAGAAATTAGTGAGATGATAGCAAGAAACGACCACTATAGGTCCTAACAATATCAGCATAAATCCCAAAAATGATATTTAGCATGGTTGACAACTCAATTACTTTATCACATGGTGAGAACACAGGTATCAACAAAATGGGACCCCTATACAGCGCCATGGAAATAACAGAGTCACAATTCACAGAGTGCACGCCCACACGCCTGTCACCTAGCATGTGAGTCACCTCATCATCAATCACATAACACGTATTATTGGGTTTCATACCCTAAGCACTAAGTTTAGAAGAGTTACTTACCTCGAACAAGCAAATTCCAATATCGAGTAAGCCAAGCGATGCTCCAAAAATGCCATCCCGCGAGTTCTGACCTCCGAACTGCTCGAAAGTAACCAAAATCAACTCGAATACATCAAGCAATGCTAAAGGAACCAATCCCAATCGAAAAAGGTCGAATCTTTAATCAAAAGACTAAAATCGGCCAAAAGCCCAACCCGAGCCCGCGCCTCAAAACCCGACAAAACTTACAAAATTCAATGACCCATTCTTACAAATCCAACCATTCTAGTTTCACTCAAATCGGTGTTCAAAACTCAAAAAATTTACTTTATGAAATTTTCGACAAAACCCCCAAATCTCACTTTAAAATCATCAATAAAATGCCAAAGACGAAGATGGATTCATGAAATATAACCAAAATCGAGTATAGAAAATTTACCCTAATCCATATGGTGAAAATTGCCTCCAAAAATTGTCTAAATTCGAGCTCCCCAACTCACAATATGATCAAATGAACAAACTTTCGATATTAAGTATTTTTTCCCAGCTCTTCTGCCTCGTTTTGCATGCCAAATGATTCCAAAACTTGCTTTTGATGCCTCCAATGCGCTCCTTGTAAAATTTCAATCAAGATAGGATTTTTAATCACTCCATGTGACCTTATAATGATGGAGATATGTTGGTTTCAATATTTGGAAATGTGCAAATTTTTAAATACGAAGTCAGTGGTAATTCCATAATTAATCTGAAAAATTTGGCAACCCAATTCTTAGTAAAATGATCATAAAATTCTCATACGATGCCCAAACCCGATGGTTCTTTTTACTACGGATCCGCAATTACATACGGATCTAATGCTTTAATCAAAACACAAATCAGAGCTCATTTGTTCAATGTGGTACCATTTATGCTTGAAGAAACGACGTCGAAACATAAGAAAAACAAGCGCAACACAATTCAAACATATCTGAAACTCACCCGAGCCCTCAGGACCCTGTACGAACATACCAACTAGTCCCATAATATAACATGGACTTACTCGAGGCCTCAAATCACGAGTCATACCAAGCCATACCAACTCCCGGAGCCGCAATTCGAATCCAATATCCTCAAAGTCAACTTCCGTTAAAACTTATGAACTTTCCAAACCTTCAAATTTCTAATTTTGCCAACTTGTGCTGAAACCTTCTAGAAACAACCAAAATGCACATTCGGTCATATGCCCAAGTCCAAAATCACCATCCGGGCCTAACGGAACCATCAAAACTCTGTTCCGGGTCAAACTTATAAAAAGTCAAACTTGGTCAATTCTTTCAACTTAAAGCTTCAATAATGAAAATTCATTCTTCCAAACCGATTCCGAATAACCTGAAAGCCAAAACCCATGATTCACATAATTCATAATACATCACACAGAGCTACTCATGCCCGTAAACTACCAAATGATAGTGCAAATGCTCAAAATGACCAGTCGGGTCGTTACAAATTATGCTAAATATTATATTTTAACTTCATAAGAATAAATCAGTGTGAAGATGAAGAAATTTGCAGAAAAATTAAACAAAACGTGAAAGAAAAATAAAAATGAGATAAAGGCGGGGACACCCTTTGGTTTTTGTCCCCCAAGTGAAGGACAAGAAAAAAAGGAAATAAGCAACGATGAAAGAAGGCATCTAGCATAAAGAGAAATACAAATTGAAGGCAAAAGCGTACTGACTTTAGCGCCAGGTCCAATGCTATGTGCTAGTCTGGACGCTGGAAGCGGGGACTTGTCCTATTTCGTCCGGGACTTGGTTATTTCGGCCCTGCACACCCAACTAGTATAAAAGAGGTCTTAATCTATTTTGGGACGTGGAAGACGCTTTCAGAGCAACGTTTTGGCCGAGGGAGAGAACAGAGCCGACGTGGAGGCCGGGTTTCTTATTTTTTTCCACCAACTTAGTAATTCTTATGTTTCTTTGCTTGATTTGTTATTTTGCTACTATGTCTATGTGGAGCTAAACTTCATGCTCTAGGTTGTGGTTCTTTCATGACTATTGTTATTCGAATATTGATTTTGCTTTCTTGAATTATCATATTGATTTATTTATTCAATCTTGCGCTTAATTATTTGATTGCTTGATCACCAATTAAATACTATCTACGAATCTGGAATTGAACTTGAAAGTGAAAATTGTTGATTGCTTATAGGATTGAGTAGAGAAAGTTCTTGAACTTGGGCACTCTGTTAACCAATAAATTAGATAAATTAGTTAGTCAATTCAACCGAAGAATACAAAAACTTGTTGCGTCCAAATGCACACACAAGTATACGCGGTTGTCAAGTAAAAAAATGACTAAAAGTCGGATGTCGAACCCGCGAGGACTTGTGATTAACTACTAACTAAATTAGACTATCCTAATTATCTAAACAAGGATTAAACCCAAAAGTAGTGATGCTAAAGTAACTAAACTAAAAAGAAAATAACCAATGAACTTTAAACGGAGGAAGAGTAGATTTTTATATTATTAATGTAGTGAAAACGGTCTAGGGTTACCTGCTATCTACATTCCCATTGTATTCTTCACCTGTGCTTCAACCCACTAAGAAAAATAGTCAGTCATAAATACGATAAATTGAGCTTTACCTAGTGCCCATGGAAGAGCGCCAATGATGTCCCTTCCCCACTTCATGAATGTCTATGGCGACAATACTAAATGGAGTAGTTCCCCAGGTTGATGAATCATCGGTGCATGTCTTTGGCATTTGTCACATTTTCGAACAAACTCTTTCGCTTATTTTTCCATGTCGATCCAGTAATAGCTGGCTCTAATTACCTTTTGAACCAATGATTCGGCATCGGAATGGTTTTCACAAGTTCCCTCATGAATTCCTCAAAACATACTCGATATCTCCCGGTCCCAGACATATCGCTAGTGGGCCATCGAACATTCTTCTTAACAAGGTTCCGTCTTCAGACAAGGTGAATTGGGCTGCCTTTGTGCGCAAGGCCCTCGATTCTTTTGGATCTGAGGGAAGTTTCCCAGTTTTCAACTACTCTATGTATTTATTTATCCAATCCCAGGTTAAGCTTGTGGAGTTTATCTAGGCGTGTCCTTATTCGATTGTTGACCTCATGAGTTGCACAACGACCCCTCAGTTGAGCTCGTCGTCCTCGACCGACGATCCTAAGTTTGCGAGGGCATCGGCCTAACTATTTTGATCTCGAGGTAAGTGCTGCAAAGTCCATTCCTTAAATCGATATAATGTTACTTGTAACTTATATAGGTACCTTTGCATTCGTTCTTCCCTAACTTTGAACGTTCCGTTAACCTGATTTACAACAAGGAGGGAGTCACACTTGGCTTCGATCACCTCCGCCCCCAAGCCTCTGGCTAGTTGGAGACCTGCAATCATGGTTTGATATTCAGCCTCGTTGTTAGTCAACTTCACAGTTCTAATAGATTGTGTAACCACGTTTCCTGCAGGAAATTTTAGTACTATGTCGAGTCTGTACCCCTTTGCGTTCGCTGCGCCGTTAGTAAAGAGGGTCCAGATTCCCGAGGACATCCCCGAGTTTACCAACAACTCTCTTCGACCTCGGGCATTAGGGCTGGCATGAAGTCCACAAAGTCTGCCAAAATTTGAGTCTTAATGGTTGTTTGGGGTCTATATTCAATATCGTACCCGCTGAGTTCTACAGCCCATTTGGCCAACCGTCCCGAAAGCTCAGGTTTATGAATTATATTTCGCAATGGATAAGTTGTCACAACACATATGGGTTGACATTGAAAGTACAATTTCAGTTTTCTAGAGGCGCTTATCAAAGCGAGCGCCAATTTTTCTAGGTAGGGATATCTAGTTTGGGTCTCAACCAAGGTCAGAATAACATTACAAATCAAAAATTGCATACCTTGTTATTCCCGAACTAGGACTCCACTTACCGCTATCTCTGATACTTTCAAATATAAGTACAACTATTCGTCTGCCCTCTGCGTGTGAAGCAGCGGCGGGCTCGATAGTATTGTTTAAGCTCTTCCAAGGCATGTTGGCATTCAGGAGTCCATGTCAAGTTGTTTTTCTTCTTCAGCAACGAGAAAATCAATGACTCTTATCGTAGAACCTTGAGATGAATCGCCCCAGGGCGGCTATGCGCCCGGTTAGCCTTTGCACGACCTTCATGTTGTCTACTACTGTGATGTCCTCGATAGATTTGATCTTGTCGGGGTTGATCTCGATTCCTCGGTTGGATACCATGAATCCAATAAATTTTCCTGACCCGACCCCGAATCCGCATTTTTTTGGATTCAGCTTCATGTTGTATTTCCTCAATATATTGAAGGTTTCCTGAAAATGTTTCAAATAGTCCTCTGCTTGCAGGGACTTTACTAACATTTCATCAATGTAAACTTTCATACATTTCCCTATTTTAATCTAAATGGCATTACATTATAGAAGTAGATGCCATATTTTGTGATGAACGAGGTATTTTCCTGTTCATCCAGGTTCATTTGTATTTGGTTGTACCCGGAATAGACATCGAGAAAACTGAGGATCTTGTGAACGGCCGTGGCATCGATCATGAGATCGATGTTGGGAAAAAGGAAAAGAATCGTTGAGGAATGCTTTATTTAAATCCTTGTAATCCACACACATTATTAGTTTGTTCCCTTTCTTAGAGACTACAACTACATTTGCTAACCATTCGGGGCATTTGACTTTCCAGATGGACCGTATTTTAAGAAGTTTAGTTACCTCATCTTTGATTAAGGCATGCTTGATCTCGGACTGGGGTCTTCTTTTCTTCTTCACCGGATGGAATTTTGGGTCCAAGCTTAGTTTATGGGTGGTGATTTCTAGTGGGATACGTGTCATGTCGAGATGGGACCAAGCAAAACAATCCATGTTAGCTATAAGAAATTGAATAAGTTTTTTCCTGAGCTCGGGAGTTAACCTCGTGCCCAGGTATACCTTTTGGTCGGGCAGATGTTCGATCAGTATTACTTGCTCCAGTTCTTCGACCTTTGATTTGGTAGCGTCGAAGTCCGGGACTATGAAGGATCGGAGGACCTCATAATCATCGTATTCTTCAGCCCTCTGCTTCTCTAGTTGGGTCGAGGCCGGCGTCTGTGATTGCTATTTGGTTTCCTGCTTCGCTTTCGGATCTGACCCCTTTGTCGATGAGAGTGTCGATATTGGAACCACTTCATCAACATCAAACATTTCCTTTGTGGCGGGTTGCTCCCCGTAGATTGTTTTGATCCCCTCTAGTGTTGGGAATTTTAAAACTTGGTGAAGGGTCGAGGGCACATCCCTCATGTTGTGGATCCATGGTCTCCCAAACAGGCGTTATATCTCATATCCCCTTCGATCACATAAAAATTGGTCTCCTGGACGGTCCCGGCTGCGTTTACTGGCAAGGTTATTTCCCCCTTAGTAGTTTCACAAGCCATGTTGAATCTGTTTAGCACTCGGGTCGCGGGCACGACTTGGTCCTGTAGACCGAGTTGTTCTACGACCCTTGATCGAATGATGTTGGCCGAACTACCTGGATCAATTAGCACACGTTTTACTCGAGTTTTATTCACGAGTACAGATATTACCAGTGCATTATTATGGGGCTGCATGTTTCCTTCTGCGTCCTCGTCATTGAAAGACAAAGTCCCTTCTAGTTCGTAGTCTCGAGTTTTTTTCTCCCTCGTGATCGATACCTCACAATAATTGTCCAATAGTACTAATAAAAGTTCCAAAAATTATATGTGTTGCACTGGTCTCGAACTCGCGCTTCTAGGGAGTTATTTTCAGGCCTTCACCTTGGCACCCAGTGGCTGTTTTGTTCATTAGGGTGCCATTTTATTATATGTACAATATTTTTTCTACACATATAGATATATACACAGAGTTCCAACCGAGGTCTGTAGGTGGCGGCGCACCCTTCGGCTCTATGTAGATCCTCCCCTGGCCTAGATCCTCCAACATTGCTGCAACATCATGTCAGATCCTCCATCTTCCAAATATTATGCATTTTTGGAGGATCTGACATGTGTGCTGCATCATTTTTGGAGAATTCGAGCAACATAGCTATATGGTCCAATAGTTTTCTTCACCATTCCCTATTTTCTCTTTGTTATGATTTTCACACGACTGTAATGTTAATTAAATATAGTTGTTTCGAGATATGAAATGTTTTTTTTTATCTTTCTTGATCAGCATTTTCAATTCCATAGCTGATATCTATAAAGGAAATGGTTCATAATATGAGTAGAATATGATGGTATATTCAATCTACCTGCAATAGGAGTCTCTTCTCCAACTCATATGCTAATATAATAATATTCCTTCACTATATACAATAATGTGATCAAAATAATAATCTCTCAAATAATACAAAAGATACCAAAAGAATTATACATATAGAACATGTCACCACAACTGATAATGTCTAGTCGAACTAGTTTTTCAGTGCATGATAATGTCTCTAGTCCAATGCACGTGTCATTAACTTGTTTTTCAGTGTATGTAATTTCTTTTTAAATACATTTTGGCCCCTTTTCTCAATATGGCCTCCTCTTTGCTAATTGGAATGTTTTTTTCAAGAATTGATTAGCAACTTTATCATTTCTATGACAAATTACCCTCAAGATTGTATTGGGATCTGATCTGTTCCATCTTCCTGTTGTTGGAGGCATAGGTAGTTTCTGTCCTGATCCCACAACTCCCATTCCACTAGCTTCACAAGCTACAATGCTGAAATCTTCAACTAATTGCTCAGTTGATTGTCCCATCAAAGCTATTACACCTTCTACTGTCTCAGCTTCTGTGTCCACAACATCTTCAACTATCAATCCTTCACCACAAGTACAAAACACCCTCTTTAAGCTCTCAAAATCTTCCTCTATTATCTGATGATCGCCTCTCGAAAAGATTCTTTTGCTTCCTCCTGCTAGTAAAACCATAAGATATGCCTCAAATGATGCCTTCATCACTTCTTTTAAGGCCAATGGTTGAGCCTTGTCAGTGAGAATCGCGCATAAAAGAGTGAGGTTTTGCTTAAGTGCCCTTAAAGCTGGTCGAATACGTGTATTCTCAACGTCCCTGATGTAGAGGCTACCGTAGAATACTGAGTGAGAATCGAAGAAAATGAGACGATAAGCTGCAACTTCTGATACATGTTGTACAGCTACTTGGATGGCTGAACGTGTGTGATCAAAGTAAGAATAGCTTCCAATTTGTCTATTTTTGCTGTGACGACTTCTTGGAGAAGGGACAATTTTTGAGGAGAGTGATAATGTTTTATCAAGTGAATGGAGTTGCAGAAGAAAGTAATGTAATGTGTTAAGCCTGATATATAGGCGTTGAGTTCCACGACTTGTTGAAAGGCGGGGATGATTGCCTTCATCATTTAAATGCTGGTTTTGATCTTCTGATCCTACACTGCAAATAGCCATCTTCCACAGTTTGGAAAACCTTGAATCTTGACTACATCTTGTTAGAGGAGGAAGTGTAGGAATATAACTTTGTTTTGACCCTGCAAAAGGATACCAAAGTCAAAAATAACTTTTGGTCAAACAAAATATATAACTAAGCTCCCCTATGTGCGGGGTGTGAGGAAGGGTCAGACCACAAGGGTATATTATACACAACTTTACTCTACATTTCTGCAGAGAGGCTATTTTCTCGACTCGAACTTATGACCTCCTGGTCACATGATAGAAATTTTACCATTTACTCGAAGGCTGCCCTTCAAAAATATTTCTTTTGGTATGAAATGATCTGTTTCATGAGTTGGCTCTTACCACATGATGTGACAAAGGTAACATACTCTTTGAATAGATGTTCAAATCCATCAGCAAGATCACCTACTAAATCCTCTGACATGACCATAGGAATTTCAAAGAAATTATTAACAGCTTCTTTTGCATGTCTCATTAAATCAACTGCTGATTGCGCGTATGGCTCACTTTTGGATTTCGGATTCCATGTCTACATATCAAAGTTTTCAACTTTTAGTAAGAGTAACAACAACGCCAACGACAACAAAAAACCTAATGGGATTCCACAAGTGGGTTTGAGGAGGATAGTGTATATGAGACCTTACCCCTACCCTAGGAGGGTGGAGTAAGGGCGGCCCAGTGCACGAAATATCCCGTGTTTATACAGGGCCTGGGGAATGGGTCGCATCCCAATGGGGTGTAATGTAGGCAGTCTGCCTGATGCAAGTATCAATGGCTGATTTCACGGTTCGAACCCATGATCTATAGGTCATACGGAGACAACTTTAACGTTGCTCCAAGGCTAGGAGGGGTAGAGTAAGAAGTATGAAATTTCAAAATGAAAGTCTTCTAATTTATAGACTTACTTCAGTTTCTTTTGCTCTCATAATAATCTCCTTCCCTTTCTTCAACCTTTCTTGAATCCATTTTCTCAATAGATTCATTATAATTGAATCAACTTCATAAGGATCCATCTCCCTAACTATAGCTTTGCCTCCATCTTCACATTCATCAGAATCCTCAACAACCATTTGGATTAAAAACTTTTCAAGTTTTCCAGCCCTTTGCAATACCAAGACTGTCTCTTTAGTGAGCAAAGTTGCGCCCGTGAGATATTGCTTTAACAAAGTTCCATAGCAAGAATGTAATGCCACAGCTGCTATTCCTGCTGCAATTGGATGCCATTTCTTGAGGACAGGACTAAATATTTCCTTCTCCTTAGCTGCTAATTCTTCAGTTTCATTGGCTAACTTAATCAGTGTTTGACTCACTTCTTCCAATTCAAAACTTGCACCATCTATGCTCATTTCTTCCAACATCTATTTGAACATGAAAAAAGGGGGGAATAATGTTACATTAAAGGAACATATGAAAATAAGGGCTAAAATACTAAAGTTTAACTTCTATACACTGATTACAACACGCAAAAGTCAACTTCAAACAGAAGCGGACTCAGGATTTGAGCACAGCGGAAACCTAGTAAAAAGAGGAAAAAAGAAACAAGAAAAGGAGCAGAAATGCTGATGTTGGGTTTCGTCGTTTCGATCTTGGGTCAAAAAGGCAACGGAAAGGAGCTTGTGCATATATGGATTATATATATATATATATACATTTTTTGCCGCCGTTAACAGATTCTGGTGACCCATACCAACTTAGGTCCGCCTCTGACTTCAAGTAATTGTCTATAACAAGTGGAACTAGTAAGATGAAAAATAAGACAGGCAGCTCGCTATCTATGTACAACAGGTTAAAATATACTGATAATGTAAAAATTCTTGAAATCGTTAGTGTATGTAAGTTAAATCCAAAATACTGACCTTAGCGAATGCATTCCTCATAGATGAACGGATAAAGTTACCAACTTTATTTGCAGCTGAATCATCAGTAAGTTCTTCCCCTTTCTCAAAACCAGCAGATATATATCCAGGAACATCTTCCTCTAATATTTTCGTGGCCGAGAACAAGAGAGGAAGATTATTTTCCATTAATCCAACACTACCTCTGTTAAAATTCTCATGGTAGTTAATCAATCTTTTCTCTGACCATTGTCTCATTGATGTCAAAACACTTGCCAACATCTTGACATAAATAGGCTCTCTATCCACTTTCTTAGCATCATTAGCAACTTCAGTACTTAACATAATCATTGATGCACCAAGAAGATCAGGTTCAACTTGCCCCATTACGATATATTGTTCGAATAACACCCAAGTAAAACACAAGTTATGAATTGATCTATTAATACCTAAAATTGTCCATGTTTTTTTCATCAATTCAAGAAGCTCATCAACTTCATCGAGGACCATAGTATCGTCTTTTAAATCGAAAACGGAGGTTAAAAGAGCTGTATAAATGTGGATATTTAAAGGAAATCCATCAGCCCAATGACAAATATCAGTAGGGGAATTATCAATTGTTCTCCAGGCTAAAGATACTACTGAATTACATAGAGCTCTCATTGTCTCTGAATTTTTGCCAGTGTCAATTGCCTTTGTATCAGCAGCTTTAATAATTTCTCTGAAACGTTTTGCAAATGTGTTTGATCTTTCTATTGGGATAGAAGGGTGAAGAAGAAGGCCTGCCTCTAGGATTCTGAGTTGACGTTTTTGCCATTGATGGTACTCGTGAGAGTCGTTGAATTCGGATGGTTTAAGGTGGCGTAATAGCTCTAATGGTAAGATAATTGTCTCTGCTCGTCTCCCCATCTGTCCAAATTTCACAACATATATCAATTATCCATTGTTTAATAGTAGGTAAGCAAAATAGAGATGGAGAAGAAGCTTATTCATTTTCATTTTGCTTATTTATGCATGCAAAAGATTAAAATACATGCACAATATTGAACATAAGTATATACGTACTTGGCCAACAAGAGTTCTCATAAGAGTTTTACGTAGCCTACTATCACTTTGCTCTGATACCCTCATCTGCCGCCTCATAATCTCAGCCGATGTCATCGGTCTCCGCGCCCTCGCCTGTGGCACCGTGAATGCCAACTTTGGGCTCGCACCGCCGCCAGGCGATGACGGTGTGCCGCCATAAGAACTAGCTCTCCGTGATCGTGACCGCTTCAACATTTTCAACCCTAATGCCGTTTTCACCTTGCTGGTCACGGCCATCCCAACCCCGGATGGCTTCACCGGTGATCCGGGGCTGGCAGATCCAGCTCCGGACCCGCTTCCATCTCCTCCTTCCGACGGATTATGATACGAGACCGCCGTCCTACCTCCAAACCCTGGCGATGACCGACATGCGGTGAAGAATATCTCGTAAGCCGCGTCCCGAAAATTATCACGGTGAAGACCGTCAAGATTTTCGAATGGCCAGACGAGGTCAACGTCAACGGACACGACATCCTCGCCAATTGTATTTGCATGGCGAGGATGTTGTGTCATGGTAGTCATATTAGGTGCCATTGTGGGCTAGCTGCTACGACAATCTCCGACAACGGATATGTGGCGTGGTCAGATATCCGGTGGGAGAGGGGGGAGAGAGAAGCCGGTGAGCATTAGACTTCTATTTTCTTTTTTTTCTTTTTTTCTTTTTTTTTTTTGAGGCAATGAATGAAAGAAGATAGAACGAGAGAAGAAAAGCAAGAGAGAGAAAAGAAGGAGATATTGGTGGAGAAAAAGAAAGAAAGAATAGATGGTTAAGGGAAGCAAGCTCTATTGTTTTTGCGAAGAAAACGATTAACCAAAGGCAGTGAAAGAAGAGAGAAATTTTGAAAAAAGAAAATAACTAAAATTACTCTTATCTTAATTATTTAATTTTTTTTTACCATTTATTTCTTTTCTAGAAGAAAATTGTACATATTTATTCCATTTGATAATAATATCTTTAATTACAAAAAAAATGTACAAATTCATGTTTGGCACGTTCCGTAATCATTGTTCCTACCCTTAGTTGAGTCGTGACATTACAAGCAACTCCCTATTTTATATTGTTTCTGTTAGTGATAGAGTGGTTATATTTTATATGTATGTTTGGCCATTCAGCCAACCCTGCAGGTTTTACTATGGGGTTTATTCATTACTCTTAATGTACGCGCGTTTGCGTATACTCGTACTAATAAAAATAAACTCGTAAAAAATAATATAAATATTCTAAAGAGGTACTTGTATTATAAAATAAAAATCATAAAATAATTATAATTCAAGAATAATAAATATTAATCATGTTTAAGAGTTTGAATCAATTCCAATGGTTCTCTCTTCTATTTTCACAATCTTGATTCGATTATGAAGCCAAAGAAATTGATGGCTCGCAGTCTTAATTAACGAGGACAATGAAAGTTGGATAACTCATACTACAATAAGTTTTATTTCTGTAGTCAATTAAATCTAATTAGGTTATTTGATAGCTTTCTAGCTATTTCATGATGTAAGTTAGGTATACAAAATTTTATATTCTCATAGCGCAATCAGTCTATGTAGCCATATACTTAGTGCTCCCTAAAATAATATTAACATTTATAATATACTCTAACTTCGAACAAATATTTGTAAATATGTATGTAGTAAATATTTAATTTAATTTTTGTTCTTATGATCAAATATGCTTGAATATTCTTAGTTTATTAATTTACCTGATGGATTCGTGCGGTTGCTGAACATATTCTTGGTAACTTTTGTACTAACACTAATAAAAATCAGGTAAAAAGCGACCAAAAATTTGCAACCAAAGTTGGTTGATAAAAAAAAAGCGATCAACTTTGGTCGCTAATTTGGAGAAAATTATTAAATAATTATTTTAAATAATTTACCGACCAAAGTTGGTCACTTTTTGGTTGATAAAGTGGTCAACATGTTGACCGGACTGGTCAGACTTGCTTAGTCAAAGAAATATTGAAATTAGCGACCAACTTTGGTCGCTAAGGTGGTACCCAGTTATAACATTTTAATAATTATATGATTATTTAAACTTTTTATAAAATATAAATAAATATTATTTAAAATTGGCGACAAAATTTGGTCAGTTATGAAAGGGGAAGCATGTAGCGACCAACTTTGGTCGCTAATTTGGGACCCAGTTATAACGTTTAATAATTATATTATTATTTAAAATATTTTATAAAATATAAATAAATCTGATTTAAATTTAGCGACCAACTTAGGTTGCTAATTTTTAATTTCTGGATAGTTAGCGACCAAAGTTGGTCTCTTTTCACGTCAACATTGGTAAAAATTAAAAATCACTTTTATATTTACTATCTTTATAATATAAATGTAATCCGTTAACACTTTTGTAATACAAGGTATGAATACACTAAATATATATATATATATATATATATATATATATAAGAGAGGGAG